>CABEEJ010000230.1:301007-316674 GCA_901482245.1 Timema douglasi | reverse complement strand
TTCCATTTTCATGGGTCAAGTTGTAAATTTTACTGGATTTACTATACTTAGTAACATATAAAAATTAAAAACTATAGTTATTGATGAATTTGTCTATTTATATGTGAATAAGTGTTATTTTATTAAAATTTTAAAGTTGACAATTAGCAAGTAGCAAATGATATTATCAACTTCAGCAGGGATTAGGCCAGGCAAATGATCCCGTGTTGTTTTTTTAATTTACGAGGCAATGGATTAAAATAATTTTCAACCATTAATGTATCATAATACAGTATCTAAAATGTGTCATTGTCAAAATATTCCTCTGTATTTTTTAGATGAATGTCTCTGAAAATATTACCCAAACAAAAATATAGATCGGTAGGTAAAAATAGCTCTAAATGTAATTTTATGTGAATTTTAATTTGATTAATTTTTAATTAGAAAATTTACAAAATAGAATTTTTTTAAATTAAATTTGTTTATTTGTTATTTAATTACCGGCTAAACTCTTTGTAGATACATATGACTCTTTTATTGGTAAAGTCTATAAGCTCAATCACTGTGGTAATCCTAAACATAATGGTTTGTCATCTTCCCATTTTATTTATGAAGATAGATATACATTAAAAAAAACACTGCTTTTATGAAACTTAAATAACTAAATGGTCTCCAATATTTGGTATGGGAATGTGTGTTGATTGATATCTTTCAGTAATTCTAAAATTTGAACATGCTAGACTTTTTACATTTTAAAAAATATTTTATTTATCCCACCTGCTTAACTGTTGTAAAAACATTATCAGCTCTCTAATCAAGATGATATAGAAAAATGGATATAATCGAAAAAAAAAAAGAAAAAAAATTAGAAACAAATTTCTGTTTTGGTTAAGATTTTAAAATATTTAGTGAAATTAATAGACTTGAATCGGTTCCACACAAACCAAGTTGTCATTTCTTGCTAAATGGTAAGTGTAATAAATTTATAATTTTTTTTCTTGAAAAGTTATGTGGAGTGTATTTCTTTATCTGGCCCTTCAAAATCCCATTCCATTTAATTTAACCATTAAATAGCTTTATAGTAATTTAAAATCATATTTGATATAACCTCATATAAGTAACTATACTTACTAGCTAATTTTTCAACTGTGGTTATTTTGTGCTATGTACATTACAACTTATATTTGGTGTGTAACGTTGAGTAAACATACACAGTATAAAAGCTGTTACTAACGTAAACATAACAAAAAATATTCACACTTTGATTCTGGCCAGGTAGTATATTAAATTTGGCGTTACTTCGAATTAAAAAAGGTGACTAATTTCACCAGATGTGAAGAAGGAAAAAATATTTTTTTTCATCAGATGATGACAGGAGTAGTAAAATCGACAATTTTCACCAGGAGAGAGTAGCACAATATACTATTTTCAACAGAAGAGAGTAACACAATATACTATTTTCTACAGAAGAGAGCAGCAAAAGATACTATTTTCAACAAAAAAATAGTACAAGATAGTAGATACTATTTTCAACAGAAGAGAGTAACACAATATACTATTTTAAACAGAAGAGAGTAACACAATATACTATTTTCTACAGAAGAGAATAGCACAATAGACTATTTTCAAGAAAAAAGAGGAGTAAAAGATAGATACTATTTTCACCAGGAGAGAGTAGCACAAAATACTATTTTCAACAGAAGAGAGTAACACAATATACTATTTTCAACAAAAAAATAGTACAAGATAGTAGATACTATTTTCAACAGAAGAGAGTAACACAATATACTATTTTCAACAGAAGAGAGTAACACAATATACTATTTTCTACAGAAGAGAATAGCACAATAGACTATTTTCAAGAAAAAAGAGGAGTAAAAGATACGATTTTCAAAAGAAGGGAGTTGCACAAGATACTATTTTCACCAGGAGAGAGTAGCACAAAATACTATTTTCAACAGAAGAGAGTAACACAATATACTATTTTCAACAAAAAAGAGCAGCACAAGATACTCTTTTCAACAAAAAAGAGTAGTACAAGATACTATTTTAAAAGAGGAGAAAGGGTCACAAGATACTATTTTAAACTGAAGAAAGTAGTACAAGGTACTATTTTCAAGAGAAGAGAGGAGTACAAGATACTATTTTCAAGAGAATAGAGGAGGACAAGATACTATTTTCAACAGAAGAGAATAGAACAAGATACTGGAGCCCAAGATACTATTTTAAACAAGAGGGAGCAGTACAGTATACTATTTTCAACAAAAAAGAGTAGCACAAGATACTATTTTCACCATGAAAGAGTAGCACAAGCTACTACTTTCAACCAACCAGAGTAGCACAAATTATTATTTTCAACAGAAGAAAGTAGCACAATATACAATTTTCAACAAAAAAAAACAGTACAAGATACTATTTTCAAGAGAATAGAGTAGTACAATATACTATTTTCAAGAGAAGAGAAGAGCACAAGATACTATTTTCAACAAGAGAAAGCAGCACAAGATATTATTTTCAACAAAAAAGAGTAGTACATGATACTATTTTCATTAGGAAAATGTAGTACAAGATACTATTTTCAACAAAAAAGAGTAATACAAGATACTATTTTCACTAGGAAAATGTAGTACAATATACTATTTTCAACAGGAGAGAGCAACACAAGATAATATTTTCAACAGGAGAAAGTAGCAAAATATACTATTTTCTACAGACGAGAGTAGCATAAGATACTATTTTCAACAAGAGAGAGTAGCACAAGATACTATTTTCAATAGAAAAGAGGAGCACAATTTACTATTTTGAACATGAGAGAGTAGCACTATACTATTTTCAACAGAGGAGAGTAGCACAATATACTATTTTCAACAAGAGAGAGTAGCACAATATACAATTTTCAACACGAGAGAGTAACACAATATACTATTTTCAACAGGAGAGAGTAGCACAATATACAATTTTCAACAAGAGAGATTAGCACAAGATACTATTTTCAACATATCCTGTAAGTACTCACACCTTAGCAAATTTTTACTAGTAGATAGAACTACTAGCAAACATATATATTTTACAATTTAATGAAACTTTTAGAATAAGGTGCCATTGGCAGAATTCAGTGGAACTACTTGTAGTACAAGGAGTACATTTTAACCAGGTGTAGCAGGAGGATTTCCTTGTGCCTGGAAAATTTGATAAAACCAAATATTTTATGCATGGTTTTCTATAAAAACATCTTCATTTAAAATTCATTTTCTTATAGACAACCATTCCTAATTTATGACTACAAAATCCTCCCAAATAACAACATTTTTGTTATTTTTTTGATGGTATAAATTATCATGAAGCAGTGCAGTGCACTACACTTAACTAAATATTATAGTAAAGAAAAAAGTTAAACTCATATGAAATATTTTAAAATATAACGGTGAGTTCAAAATGTGTCAAAGACAAACTAGCTCATTTTAAATGAATTACCAACAAACTAGTTTTCATATTTTGATAAAATAAAAATTATTTGTTAATTCAAACAATATATTTTTATACAAAAATTTAATTTTAATCCACTGTGTATGATACATTTATATAACACAGAATAAATGTGCTCAAGCATTAATATTTAAATTTATAAAAAACTACTACTAAGTCCTACTTTATATCTTGCCTTGTTATTATTTTATACTAGTGGAAGTACCAGACATTACCTAGGGTAACCACAAAATGTTTTGCTTTACTAACCCGAGCAACGCTTATTCTTCCTTCAAACAGACAATTGTGTATAGATGCTACTAATTTCAAAATTTCTGACTTCTGCGTGTGATGGATATTGTGCAACACTCATGACAGACAAATACACAAACTCTCATTTTATTAATATAGACTGCCAAACCCTTCCTTCACCTCTGATGTGTATTAATCACAACTTGTGAATGTGGGGAATGCCAGGCCTCCACTGTGGTTTGGATTCCACGTTAAACTGTAGGTCCTCCATTTCATCTCACAATCACTCTACCATTACACAATATTGTAAGTGCGTATAACCTGAACGGGTAGTAAGACGCGGTGATAATAATTATATTATTATAGACAAGCTTAATATGTTTAGCATTGTTGTTTATGATAACTATGATAATAAATAAAGTAGGAGTGTAATTAACAATACCTATACTATTTAGACCACTAGTCAAAGTCAGGAGGAGGTGGGCCATAAATATGGGGACAGGGGAAGTAAGCAGGGTATTTGCCCCTACCACCCGTTCCCCCGCCCCAAGATCACAAATGATTTTAAGAAAAGCTTAAAACTATAATATGAACTAGAACCAACTTTAATAGTAGATCACTACTTGTGAATGTGGGGAATGCCAGGCCTCCACTGTGGTTTGGATTCCACGTTAAACTGTAGGTCCTCCATTTCATCTCACAATCACTCTACCATTACACAATATTGTAAGTGCGTATAACCTGAACGGGTAGTAAGACGCGGTGATAATAATTATATTATTATAGACAAGCTTAATATGTTTAGCATTGTTGTTTATGATAACTATGATAATAAATAAAGTAGGAGTGTAATTAACAATACCTATACTATTTAGACCACTAGTCAAAGTCAGGAGGAGGTGGGCCATAAATATGGGGACAGGGGAAGTAAGCAGGGTATTTGCCCCTACCACCCGTTCCCCCGCCCCAAGATCACAAATGATTTTAAGAAAAGCTTAAAACTATAATATGAACTAGAACCAACTTTAATAGTAGATCACTCGATAATATGTCTAATGCATAGGATACATTTTAAGACCAGATTTATGACTTGAAATTCAAAAGGTACTGTTAGAGGTGTTGCAAGTCTACCCCAATATTTTACTGGACAGTTAATAAAATAAACACCAAAGGTTTATGTGTGATTGTAAGTTTAAAAACACCTACCAAAGTGATAAAATTTACATTAATGCTTCTTGCACAGAGAAAAGATTATTTTACTTTTTCACTTTCTCACATTCTTTATTGAGACATGTTTTTATGTAGATAATTCAATTTTTTCTAGTTATCAGCACTTTAATATTCTTTCCCTTCTGTCCATAATCTTGTAGCAGTTCTATAAACCTTAACAAGAAATCAGTTTTTAAAGATCTTTCAAATTAAATTAGGGTTTAGAAGTAGGGTTAATATATAGTTGGATTAATACTAGATTGTGATTGCTTGTAGTATTACTCATACAAAAAATTATCTTAAACATGGGGTTGGCAACTAGTCGATCGTAATCATCAGGGCGATCTTGCAGCAATCTTCAGTCAATCGAGTAAGAAAACATCGTTATTAAAAGTCAATCTTTATGTCTTGTAGGCTCTCAAATATAACTAACCATTTAAAATCATATTTGAGTATACCAAAATAACATAAATTGGTCATAATTGGCAGTGTTTAGCCGTTTTATATAACAGAATAGAGAAGGTATGATTAAGGTGGTACGACCATGTGAGAAGAATGGAGAGGGAATGAATGACTAGGAGGATGATGGATATGAAGGTGGGGGCTAGGGGTCCGAGAGGAAGGACAAGGGAGTAATGAGTGTGGAGGAAAGAGGAGAAGACTGGGCCAATGTGGAGGGAGAGATTGTGGGAGGAAACGAGACGGTGGAGAGGCTTATGTTTCCAAAAGACCCAGCCAGTGGCTGGAAGCTGTTCATGATGATCCTGATGATGATATGGAAATATCCACTTTATTTATTCTTTTTTTTCCTTTCTTAAAGGGGTGGAGACATAGGTATTTGAGGAAAGTTGATTTTAAGTTATAAATATAGGCTCTATGAGGAAAAAAGGATGTGAAGAAATTTTATAAGTCGGTCAATGGCTAAAAAAGGTTGATGACCTGTATTAAACAATACAACACTAATTATTTTCATATTTAAAAAAAAAATTAAATTGAAAAATGACACCTGAACATGAGAATCGAACCCAGGACCTTTGTCTTAGTACACCAATGCTCTAACCACTGAGCTATCCAGGGGTCGCCCCATGTTCATAGTTATTCTTCACTCATATTTGAAGGCAGAGTCTCTGATGGACATGCGAAAATCGTCAGCTACATATGAGTGATCAATTATAAGATCACACGCTATCAGATAACGCAGCCACCTTCGACTTGGTAGGGCTTTATGCTGCCATTAGTACAATTAACATTGAGATGGTCCTTATGTAAAAAATTGCAAAGTTATTAAAATTGCAAATTACTGTTACACCCACATCTAAATATATTCTTTAAATAAAAAATGACACCTGGACATGGGAATCAAACCTGGGATATTTGGCTTAGTATACCAATGCTTTAGCTACTGAGCTATTTGGGAGTTGTCCCGGCTATAATCATAACCAACAAATATAATAGCGTAACTAATTAATCAATTATGATTATTTTCAACTTATAAAATGTTAATTTAACACATTCACGTCTGTGTGAACAGTTATGATTTGTTTTTATGTTTGACAATGCTGCATTTTCAACTGCTTTCGGTCATGAAAATGTGACAGGGTATAGAGGAGGTAAGATAAAGGAGAGGGCAGCGAAGAAGGGAGTTGAAGTGGAACAGGGATTTAGGGCGTTCTTAGTACTCTAGAAAAGATTCTTAAGGAAGTTATTATCCATAAAAAAAACCTTGAACTTAAGCCTTGGCTAAAAACGTTTACCTACTCAAATTAAAAATTCATAAGAAAATCTGCTAAACTAGGTCAAATATTTAAAACAAATAACAAGCAAAATATTGTTTTTACTTACATAGATGGGTCAATAAGAACTATTTCACTTACAAAACAGAAAACTATATAACAAGAGCTATATCTAATAACTATTGAATTAAAAGTGGCACTAAAAATATTAGTACAGAAAATGAAATTATTATGTTATCTTCAGTAAATAGAAATACTAAATAAACCAAGAAATCTGAAAAAATACGGGTGATTTCATTATCAATTTTAACAAGATTATTTTTTATCTGGGAACTCTCAACTAAATAATTAAAGCTGAATTAAATCCAAATAAATAAACACTTGTAGTTACTAATGAATTAACTAAAGCAAAAACTGGAGTAGGAGCTGCTATTAAATCAGGAAGTTGAAAAGAAAAAGGAATTTGAGCACTTTTTGTGATAGCAGCTAGTACTACTATTAATATAATAATTATATCACAACTTATCTTAACAACATAGATATTATTCTCTTTAATAATTGCTCCCATTTAAGAGCAGGCACACATGATAAGTAAGATACAATACTGGCTCTTATACTGTGACTGGTCTATAGTTTAGTTGAAGTGTCATGAAAATACAGGATGTATGTGAGATATGGGCTGGATCAGAGCTCAGTGGAAGACAGTGCTATGCATATAAGATCGAACAACTGCAAGAAACTAGTATCCTCTCGTCATTTGAATGAGATTACCAATGTTGCTCTAGTAGTTTACCTCAAATGTGGTTTCTCATCCGAACTTTAACCTTTATCTTCCCAATACTGTTCACCTAAACTATATAGTATACATCACTAATAGTGACGGTAACTTAATTACATTGTAATAATTATTACCATCCAACCCAAATCGATGGGCACATTGATTAAATATCAAGCTTGTCTAGTCTAGTTTGCCAGTGACGAGGAGATTGAGTTTTGAATCCTGGCTGGCTGTACTGAGGGTATTTTTTTCCTAAACAGTTTATTAATCTTACTACACACAAATGCGGTAACATTTCCTCTACACAAACCTTTGTAAATGGCTTTGCCACTATACCCTCCCCACCTGCCCCTTGCCAAGACCTTAGATATTTTTATTTTATCAAATTGAATTCAAAGTGAAAATAAAATTATCTAATAAATGATATATTTTAATTTGAAGTGGAATTAAGCTGTCCAAACATAGAGAGTTGTCGATGTTACTAAATATTGACTTTGGTCACTGCAGCGTGTCTCATATTTGTATGACGCTTACATTATCAATGAACTGCTGTCGGTTGGGCTGGTTTTATCTTTAAGTTTAGGATGAGCAAATCCTGCAGGAACTTCCCACCACAATGTTGAGACATCCTGCCCAGTTGTGCCAACACAATGTGAAGAAGGCTCAGGATTTGAGCTTAGCCACTGGATGTAGCACCTATACAACATTGTTTAGAATGACACCTGTCATAGTATACATAATTCACTTGTTGTGTATGTTTATAACTTTCTGAGAAGATGATACTTTCAAGGTGATGTATTTTGAATTTATGTTTATTTGTATCCATGAAAAATATATATAAATTATAAGTAAAGGGGACAATATTTCTAAGAAATGACTTGAGGAAATGGGTTATTAAGTACTATCATGAGAGTTTCTATCTACATTTTATCCCTGGAAAAGATTGTGGGTTAAATACGTTTACTTAATGTGGTCAGGCAAATAATCACTTTGTTTATCTTTACTAAACTAGTTTGTGAGTTTCCATTAATATCATGATGATATGTTTCCAGCCTGTGGCCGGGTCTGTTTAGTACAATTCCAACTTCTCCCTTTGTCCTTCCACCATTCTTCCTCCTGCATGTTCTCCCACTCCCCTCCTCACACTTGCACTCTTGTTGCTATCTGTTCCTCCCATTTATTCCTTGGTCTCTCTCGTGGTCTCTTTCCTACACACTTCATATTCATTAACCTTCTTGGAATCATCTCCTCTTCCATCCTCATTACATGTCCGTACCATCTGATCCTCGCTTCCTCAACTCTCTCAGCAAAATAAGACTTA
Organism: Timema douglasi; assembly: GCA_901482245.1. Taxonomy (NCBI): domain Eukaryota; kingdom Metazoa; phylum Arthropoda; class Insecta; order Phasmatodea; family Timematidae; genus Timema; species Timema douglasi. The sequence continues at coordinate 307,937 of CABEEJ010000230.1, read as the reverse complement.
CTGTACACTTCATTTACCTTAATAGGTATATGTCTTTCCTTAACCAATTCTATCATGGCCCTATTTTATAAGCTATAGCATAGTGTAACCCGTTGAGGTAAGCCTGCTACCTTTCAGGGTAGAAAAGTCTACATTCAAACATAACTAACAGTTTAGTAATAATACAAGCGTGTAACCCCTAGAATCAGGGGGTAGTGCCCTGATTCTAGGGGTTACACACTTGTGTTTTGCAAGACTTATTTTTTATTATTAAAGGTTGTGTTGATTAATTCTCGCTTTACATACAACATGTTTTGTTTATGTTTAAACACTGATTTTGTAACAAAATTTTTGTTGAAAGTACTGTTAAATTAGATATCTATAGGTTTAATTGTATTAGCCGTTTACATTTTTATCCACACAGGTTGGTAGAGCTGGTAGAGGTCCAACGTATTGCTTTTCCCAAGGGCTTACAGTGTGGTTAAGAGGGCCCTGATTATGGTACAGTGAAATACTTGAATTGAACAAATGAAAATAGCCAGGAATTTTTTACAATACCAGCCACTATTGGAACCTTAAGTTGGATCATTCGATGTTGACAATTTCTTAATTTTAGGACAATGTATATTTAATGGAGTAGGAATTTATCATTACCTATAATGGCCGGTTAAGGTCGACAACGACTGCTCGTTTATGGGCAATATTTTCAGATCTGCAAACTGACTATTTTTAGCACCACATCTTACTACCCATTCAGGCTATACACAAGTGATCTTACTACAGTGCACATGTGTGGCGATTTATAAACCTGGTGGTAACCAAGATCAAGTGTGGCCAACAGTGATTATAGCATCTTTAGAAAAAACTAATTCAGTTTAAAATTATTCAACAACAAAATGTCCAAATTAATTTATAAACGGAATCAACAAAATCCCATTTGCAGTGCCTCAGGCAGCTAGCAAGATGTGATACATATAAAAAACATCCACACAATAGAATATGATACTATGGTATTTACATATGAGTATTCATTTTCATTAATTTGTTTAATGTTATTATTTGACTCAACAAATTCAAAATTGATCATAGTATTCACCGAGAATGCTCAGCCAATAATGATAATTATGAAATATAAAGATAATTTATTTAAATGATTGGAAATTATTGGCATGTTCTTGCTCATAAGACAAGGGATGTACAAACCTTTGCCCACTCGGTTAATGGTCGAGCCATCCCAACCTACTCAACCCTGCCCACATCAGTGGATGCTCCAAAAACCTATTTGTATTTGTGTCTATAAAAAAATATTTTGCATTTCTAAAACAAAGATTCATTGTCGTTATTATTGTTTACAGTCTCTTGAGGATTATTTTCTTCCTAGCATGTGCCTTCACAACAATGCCGTGTCAAGGTGAGTTAAACGCAGAAAAAGAAAATTACATTACTGTTCCTTGAATATGAATGTAATAATTTTATTAATCTTGTTTTTCACCGCCAAAAAACTTGTTGACTGTAACTTTTAGTATAATGTTAATGAATATGATCTCATAAGAAATGAAGAGAACTTTAGAGTTATGATGGTTGGTTCAAATAATATTAGTATAATTAATTAAAATATTTTACCCACTTAGGTGTTCGAATGGTCTAAGGCAGGCATGTCCAACCCGCGGCGAGTTTGTTCTGTGCGGCCTGTCAGATGAAATTGAAGTAGTTCAAATTTCAGCAATAAGCTACAAATTAGACTCTTGTTTTTTATTATATTTGGGCATTAGGCTAGAATCACTGAACTGTCGATGACAAGAAAATTGGGATTTGAATTATGGTCGGGAGTTATGATGATTGTTTCCCTAAATGGCTTTCCATTCTACCTCCACACAAATGTGGATACACTTCTTCTAAATTCAACCTTCCTCATCCATAAAATATTAGTGTAGTTAGTTCAAATGAGTTCAACCCGAACAAGTGGTAGGATGTAATGAAAAAAAAAATGTAAGTTTCTAGTGAAGAGTTTGATAGTATTTAATTTGTATTTTGGGATGATATTATCTATTTTAAATTATATTTATAGTTGCTGTATTTAAAAAAAATGTAAATTTTAGTGTCAAAAGGTTTATAGCCTACAATTCTTTAGTGATAAAAAATTAAAACATATAACTCCGCATGGAAGTTAGTTATATAAATGTTTAAAGAAATGAATATGAGTTGATTTAAGTTCTAATTCAAACTACTAGTTTTTAGTTTAGGCTTACTCAAGTTCAATATTGAATGAGTTTCTTGATGTGTGCAATGATCTATAACTATATTTACTTTGACTAAAAAATATATATATATATATATTTACAAATATTGAATATTTATAGATTTTGTTGCTAAGTATTTGTATACATCATTGAATGATTTTAAGTAAAAACAAATAAACTTAATCCTTGGTATAGGTAGTAATTCAAAACAGCTTATTCAACTCTTGGTAGAAGTAGAGATAAACATAATTTCTACAAAATACCCATACAATAATAATTTGTTTTGAATGGTACTTATATCAATAAAGTTTGTGGCCAATTTGTTAACGCTGACCAGGGTTTATTTTAAATAGGAGCAAGAATATGATAGGCCATATTTAAAATATATTTTATAGTTTTGTTACTCACATGGCATAACATTTATGGTTCATCTTTTTCACATATTCAAAATTTTAATATTAATGTTTGGCCTATAAACTACCTCAAAAAGTCAACATTTGCATACAATATAAAAAATAATTAGCTTATGTGGAAATGAAAAGATTTACTGTTCTCTTATTTTGAACTCAAAAGTGTTTAAAAATCCAAGGTGATACAATTTAGAATGATAATATGTAGGATAGAATTACTAGAAAAAAAGTGTACACCATTGTAAGATTATAATATGTTTTAAGTCTTTAGAGAACCAATAATCTATTCAAAGAGTTTTCCAATTACAATTGGTGCATGGAAGAAAGAGTAGGCAAAATAATTCACAAACATTTGGGCTTTTAAACCTAAAGAAAGAAGTGCACCTTATATATGTAAATATAAACTAGCCAAGAAACATTAGCTTCACCTTAACAAATCAGGTCTTAGAGAAAAGAGACCTTTTGAGCTGGGTATTAATATCGCTGTAGTTACAATAACATCTAAAGATCCACATTGCTTGATAAAACAAAGGAGGGCACATGTTTTTCTTTACCCAAATCTCAGCCCAAATGTAACTTCCTATTAAGGCCCAAAAGCAACTGTATCAAAATTGTATCAAAATGTTTGCTAGTTAAATATCTATAAACAGCACATAGGCCAACATCTTCACTGAACAACATGTCACGAGCATTAGGCTAGTGTTTTGTAAACTTGACTTGCTAGGTTTCATCATGAACAGTTGAACAAGGAATGATTATCCAAAATGTATTTTTACTATCTTATCTCTGTACGATAAAATATAATCTACCATTTGCATTTATTTATTTCAGAGTTTGTTAACGATTTAACGAAGAACCCAAATGTTGCACTGTTGGTACTCGAGTCAACATGGAGTTATTTATATGCAAAGTACAATAATGAGGTTGTTTGCGTTGTGAATAATAATACAGTATCGTCAGCAATAGCATGGACTACATGGGATGATTCAGCCATAGCATCAGGTACAACCAGTTTAATGAATGTATTGAGTAGGGGTCAAAGACAAACTAGATTAAAGTCTTAATTTCTTGTACAAAGAGAAAGGGGAGAAAAATATTTTTCAATGCATACAAATAGAAAACAGAATGATTGACTGCCATAAACATCTAAGCACCAGAGGGCAGGAAAATAGAGTTGAAATATTTTGTACCAGAATCGAGAGTTTAGTTGAATGTGTATTGCTTGAGGTTAATTAATTCACTATATTAAGTTAATTTGAGCCACTAGTGATCTTTAAAAGCCTACCTTTCCCTCCCATTGTCTAGTTTTCTTCTCTACCTTAAAAATAGAACTTGGCCACCTACCTTGATTACTTTATTAAATATTGAATACAATGTAGTTTGTTGATATTATAAAGCAAATTGTTTGTCCTAGAATTTTTGCATGATGAGAATAACTACTACCTGCAATGCGACAGCAATAACTGTGCCAATTATTGGGGGAATGGGGAGTGGATGGCCTATTCCTCGTTCAATGCACAGGTTGGCCATCTTGACGACTACCGGTGGGAAAGTAAGAGATTAAGTGTTTAAATTTAATTTTTATAGTATTATTATTATTAGCACCGCGTCTTACTACCCGTTCGGGTTATACGCACTTACGCTAATGTGTAATGGTAGGGTGATTGTGAGATGAAATGGAGGACCTACAGTTTAACGTGGAATCCGAACCACGGTGGAGGCCTGGCATTCCCCACATTCACAAGATTTCTTGTCAGAGGTGAAGGAAGGGTTTGGTAATCAGATAAATCTGTGCCGGGACCGGGGATTGAACTCCGGCCGCCAGCATAGAAGTCCAACACCTTACCCCTAGACCGCCAGGTCACCCAATTTTTATAGTAAATGACATAGTTTTTGTGAGTGGAATTTAAATAATTTTTCCGAAAAGTAATTTGATAGAATTTGTAAAGTTGACAAGATTGAAAAAAAGAAGATTAAAAACAAATATGATTTTTGAACAAAATTGAACATTTATTATTTTGCCTATATTTAGCCAATTCAATTATATTTATATTGTTCCTATGTGTTATAGGCAACTTTTAAAATATAGCTAATACAGTATAAGTACCTTTCTCTTTAATAAGTATCAAGGTAAAATTTTATTTTTTGGCTTTCAGGAAGGCTTAAAATAACTGAACAAATATTAAATTACAGTGAGCTACACTTTTTATTGTTATGAGATGGACATTAAACACTTCTATACATTGTTTAAAAAAATATATAAAAAAAATAATTTAAAAAATTTGTTTAAATTTGTTCAAAATATATAAAAAAAAACAAATGTGAATTAATTTAAATAAAAAAAATCTAGTCATTCCTTTGAACATAGTTGATCATTTTATTAGTTAATGTTATTTTGTCAGTTTTAAGCTTGAACAATGATCACTTCACATTCAAACCAAAGTTTTAAAATAATAATAATAATAATGATAATGATACCAATAATAATAGCAATAATAACAACACTAATAATAACAACAATAAGAACAATAATAATAACAATAATAACAACAATAATGTTAGTAGTCATAGTAACAACAACAATTATAACTACAATAATAATAATAATAATAATAATAATAATAACAATAATAAAAGATATTTGGCAAATTAAGTATATTACTTTCAATAGGTTTTGACCAAACTTTATGCATACAATTTTATTTTTGAATCTTATATCATTAGATTTTTTCTTATGAATAATATAATGTTAGCTGCAAGAGTGTCCAAGCTTTTCCAAAACTACCATTTATTTCACTATTGCAAATTTATTATTTATTACAGGTGTTTATAGAAAAATACATTGAAAAGTAAAAAAAAACTCAACAATTTCTTAGCTGTTTTCTAAGTTAATTTTTTCTCAAATAATATTTATTTTTACACAACTTGATTGAGAACAAGTTAATGAAAGTCAAATTAAACTAGTAATTGTTTCAATTAATATCAACACACATGGTGTAAATTATTTTAAGTACAAGACTGTCCATATGAAGGAGACTACAATTAAATTAATTTAAATGATGATGGATTAAATAACCAAGCTATTATATTTATTAATTACAATTATAGCGGCATCTAAATATGATATGTTTTAAAATGAAAAATGACACCTAGACACAGGACTCAAACTCGAGACCTTTGACTTAATATGCCAAGGCTCTCACCACTGAGCTCTTCAGTAGTGAAGAATGACCGGGGGCATGGGATGACTCCTAGATAGCTTAGTGGTGAGAGTATTGGCTTACTAAGCCTAAGATCCCAGGTTTGATTCCCGTGTCCAGGTGTCATTTTTTCAACTATCGTAACTTATTATATTAATATAAATTGATTGTTTTTGTGAATATTTTGTGCAAACCTTTTCTAGAGCTACCAGTGCACACCACCTCAGGGAGGTACGAATTCCCTTATGTGAGACCTACACCCCAACGTTCCCCCTGGAACATTACCATGTCTATCAGGGGTAGAAATGACGCCTCAATCGTACTGTGTGAGGGTGTGAATCCTTTCAACTCAGGGTGCTACTGGATCATTCTTGGAGGCTGGCCAAAGCCAAACAGAATAGGGGAACTCAACGTAATACGGAAATGTGTTAATGGTGTTCCTATTAAGGGTTATCCGAGTGGTGAGTGTGAAACCAAGAAGGACAAATACAAGGTTTGTACCTAATTTAATAGTGATATAGTATTAAATAAACTAGTAGAGGCTCCCCAAGCCCTGGAATAAAGGGTAGTCCGGGGGGTTCTCTAGAATGTTTTTGGATAATGGCTATTACAAGGGGGTTTTCATCGTTAAATATGGATATTAAATTCAAAATGATGCTAACTATATTATTACCCCACACCTATCCCCTTTCATTGTTGAATATCAGTGTAAGAAAAGGTAAACAATGATCAGCAAGGCCTTATGATGATGTTTGTTTAGAAAAATATAAATCATGTTTACAGGGGGAAAAGGTGGAAAATCCAATCATCTGTTAGGCAATCTTGAGATCCTTATATATAATGCACTTTAGATTATGGTTAAAAAAAAGGTCCTTGTCATATTTAAATTAATTTAAAGAAAAGGTATTTGTCGGGTTCCTCATGGGATTTGCGATATAAAAGTTGTCGTGGAAAATGTGTGTAATGTGAATTTCCTCCTTTTAATTTTTTAATAAGAAATATAAACAAGGGGGCAGTGTCCACTATAGTCTGCTCCCAACTAAACTACTGTATTTAAGTTGGGATGTAGGTGAAGCAAAAAAAAAAAAAAAAAAAATTTTT
>CABEEJ010000230.1:254595-298310 GCA_901482245.1 Timema douglasi | reverse complement strand
CCCCCCCCCCTCAAGTGCGCTATATAATACATATATGACTCCTTAGGACAGTGATGCTTTTAAAATGAGATAATCTCTTTCAGTGGACAAACAGACTGGGCCGTTACTCTTTTTTTATACTGGCCTGATAATGATGGGGAGTTAGTGGTTTGAATCCCGTTTGGGTCAACTGAAGGTGGTTTTCTCTTAATGGTTTCCCACTCTCCTTTCATGCAAATGCGGGTAAATTACCTCTAAAATACTTCCTTTCTCATCCACAACCCATCAGAGTATTTATCATATATGCATATAACCTGAACAGGTAGTAAGATATGATGATAGAAAAAATAAAGAGAAATTTTAATGTTTCTTTGGTATATTGTTTATCTTAAGGGTCCATTTGTAATACTCAGATATGTTGGATAGTTAGATTATCCAGTGCAAAACATCAAGCACAAGATTGCTAGCACCGGGTTTTGTACATTAAAAAAATACTATTTAAAGTTTTAATTCATTTTAAGAACTTTTATAGCTTTCATATTTATGGCACACCGAGCTAAGATATACTACAATAATTTATCATTTTAATTTTAAAACTCCATATACACTTGTGAGATAATATAACAGTTTATATTGATATTAATTTAACTAACTGTATATTTTGATTTCCAAGAAACCTTTAAAGTGTTTTTAAATTTAAACGTGTAGGCCGCTTGATCTCTTCCGATTAAGTTTACCGTCATTAACTGAATAAGATTATTGCAAATAAAGTGTAACCTTTTACCTATTATGAAATAAGTAGTAGTTATTATTGCTAAATAGTCAAATTCGTTGACTTTCATAAAGGACACTTAAAGTCAAATAATGTTTTAAGAAAATTCCAATATTACAAAACTATTCTACAATATATGAAAAAAATTCTTGTGTTTATATTTGAAAGTGATATTTGAAATTGGTATAGTTGTAGGACTGTTTAGGAAAATATGATTTTGTTTTGTTTTACTTGTTTCTAGACCAATTTTGGGGCACTTCTTACAAGGGGAGTTCTCTGATAAGTCGAGAGTTTCAACCCAAGTCAAAGAATTTGTGCCTATCATTTTTCTACAGCATACCAACTGCTGTGGGATTGTCATCGACACTGACTATACAAGCATCCAACAGAGCAGGGCTCCTACAAAATCTAGCAACGTTTCAAAATAAACAAGTAATTATATCACGGCACAAGCTTATATCAAATCTATGATGTGTTATATTCTTTAAATATAAAAGTGACAACTGGATATGGGAATCGAACCCGGGACTTTTGGCTTAGTACAGCAATACTCTAACCACTGAGTTTTCCAAGAGTCATCTCGTGCACAGAGTCATACTTCACTTATATTATAAGGTAAAGTTTGTGATGGATGTGCGGAAATTGTCAGATACATATATGAATGATCAATTAGGATTACAAGCCATCAGGTAGCGCAGCTACAGTAGCCCCATGACTTCTTTGGTGCTGACTGACAGCTCACAGCTGACTTCTGACAGTTAAAATTTAGGTATATACCTAAATTTTGACCGTCAGAAGTGACAGCTGCTAAACACATGTTTTTACAGATCATTTGGTCCAGCGTAGGTATACATAATTTGGTCTGGTAACGTTTCAAAGATGTCAGTCAGCACCAAAGAAGCCATGGGGCTACTGTAGCTTCAACTTGGTAGGTCATTATATTGCCAACTGTACGAATGTGCATATTATGATGGATTAAATAGCCAAGCAATTATATTTGTTAATTATGTTTATAGCCGGATCTACTACTTGTTTGAGTGAAAAATGACCTTGGGCATGGGACTCCTGGATAACCCAGTTGAGAGAACATTGGTGTACTAATCCAAAGATCTCGAGTTTGATTCTTGTGTTCAGGTGTCATTTTTCAATTTAAAGAATATTATATTTATATGCGGCTGTAACTGTAACAAACAAGTATAATAACTTGGAATTTCACTTATTCCAGAACTTTTCTCAGGTACTAAAATTATTTTCTGACTACTACTTGGACAGGTATATCACAAAAATAGTAGAGGAAAGTGAGATAGGAAGGTCATAAACCAAATGACTTTTAGAGTGAAAAGACCAATACAGGTCACACTTCTACCATTGTATAAGATGGTGATGGTTCCATCTTAGAGAAAATTGGTCACAACAATTAAATCTTTGACTAAGATTTTGTTTGAATGGAATGAAACATAGGTCTAGGAACTGGGCAATAATGAGTGATTTTCTTCAAGAGGAGCCTTTACCTCTTTGCTCAGCAACAACAATGTAAAGTATGAACTGTGTTCTGTTTGTCGCTTTAAAAGTCATATTGTGTTTGTTCCATTTTATTTGTTTATTTCCCTCTTTCATGTACCTTTTCTCATTTGCAACAATATATCTGTTGTTTGTTTGCAGGATGATACAATCGACTGGAAGTATGCTCAAGTGTTGTCAACAAGGGAAGACTGGGATTATATCAAAATCATGTTCACAGTAAATATGGAATGGGAGGATCAATCTATCACCTCAGATCCAGGACAGTATGTGTTTGGTGTTGACAGTATTCGGGGGTGTGACCCAAAGGGTAAGAATGAGAATGTTAATTATAGTAGCCAAATCATAAATTTCATATGGACCCCAAAAACTGTGAAATTTTTCACAGAGTATAATAATCATACCTAATTAGAACACAACATTGGCAATAATATTTAAATTGAACAAGTACTACATTATTTTTTTAACAATTCATTTTTTTACTTTGTATTGTGATTGTCTAAAAAAAAAAAATCGAACTTGAGATCTTGATGTATGTCAACGTCCCTTGAACCAGAAAAATTGCCGTCTGTCTTTCACGTTGGTGTGTCTTTAATATGGCCTATAGCCAGAACAATTTTACCGATCAGGCTAAGACTTGGTATCTAGGGTTTTCATAGGGTTCCTTGGTTAGTTTTTGAAGCTAGGTATTTAGCCCTAGAATCAAAAGTAAAGGGAGGAAAAAATCGATTATCTCAAAATAAAAAGTGTCTGGCCCTAGAATTAAAAGAAAAAGGAGAAAAATTTTATTACCTCAAAATAAACTCTAATGATTTTGATTAAAATTCCTATCCAGGCATTGTTTAACATTACAAACAAAATGGCGACTCTCATTTACCTGTGAAAATGACTTTGACAATACTTTACAAAAGCGAAAATTTCCAATTTTGATCATATCTCCATACCTCTTGAGATACCTACAAAATAACTTATCATTTCAAAAATGTAGGGCTATTAAAAATAAGAATCTTTTATTTGAAATATATTTTTATAAACCCAATAATTTTCTAGCTCAGGCAAATATTTTTTTTCATCATATAGGTTTTTGATATTGGAATTTGAATGTTAAGCTCTTCGGTGGACATAGATGTTCCTATTTTCTCAATGTTTCTATAATGGTGTATATAATCTAATCTATGCTCTTTAGGGTGTGACCTGGTGGTCTAGGGGTAAGGTGTCAGACCTCTGTGCTGGCGGCCGGGGTTCAATCCTCGGTCCCGGCATAGATTTATCTGATTGCCAAACCCTTCCTTCACCTCTGACAAGACATCTTGTGAATGTGGGGAATGCCAGGCCTCCACCGTGGTTCGGATTCCACGTTAAACTGTAGGTCCTCCATTTCATCTCACAATCACCCTACCATTACACATTAGCGTAAGTGCGTATAACCTGAACGGGTAGTAAGACGCGGTGCTAATAATAATAATAATATGCTCTTTAGGAGAATGTGATGCTTATTTTTCTCTTATGTTTTATTGCAACAATGTCTATTATTTAGATTCACATTTCTTATGAGTTTTAAGTAAATCTTTCTATTTTTAAATAAAGGAGCGAGAAAGTCTGTGCTGTGCACTGCACTGTGCCATTTATTTTAGGATAAAAGTTGTCATTGTTTCGACATAAACATACCTATCATAACAATTTTTATTAAGATTCAAAAATTACTACACTCTACAATGAAATTTGTATTTAAAACCTTGGGCTTAGCATGTTATTTCCTTTGCCACTAATCTATATAGGTTTGTTTCATGACTAAACCTTTTAAGAATAAACTATTTATGTGTTGCTAATAGATAAAAACGTGACAAGTGACCATGAATATTCAAGAATCCTGGTCCAACACATTTTCCATTAATGTATTAAGAATAAACGACAAGAGATTAATAATCAAGTCAGTCATGCCTTCATAATGGTTATATAGTTGAAAGTTTACTACATTTATTTAAAATATACTTTTAATCTTTACATAATTATGACAACAATACAACTTAAATTTGAGGTGTAGTGGAGCTGGAGTGGAGAAGAGTGACGCTCCGGCACTGGTTTTAAGGGTTAGGAGGCGCTTTGGCTGATCAGCATACAATATAATTTATCTGGAAATTATACTTGTTTGTCTTTAAATATGGATGAATGAAACTTTTCACTCTCAATTGATAGTAATATAAAGTTAATTAAATTGATGCTGGTTACTATAGATGGATGTCCCTTTCATGGGTGTAAGGAGAATTTAATTTTGGTGGGGGTTTCAAAATCGTAAGTTTATGACATGATGTTAAGACTTACCATTAAAACCGAAGATATAACATTGTTATTTTAAAAGGTAGTGGTAGAATTTTATTTCGAAAGAAGGGAGAGGAGGGGAAAGGGAAAGTAACAAAAATGTTTTACGGACTTTATACCCTCCCCTCTCCCAGGTAATGTTAAAATTATTGAATGTTTCTAGAAATTAATTATAGTGATCACCGTTTGGAGAACTTTTGAAAATTAGGCCTATGTTCTTTAACAGGTATTTAGAATAATGCTCCACCCTCCCACCCCCCAAATTTCTGTAATTTGAATATTCCAAGAGTTTATTTAGAGTAGTTCTCTTTTGGAAATTTTTTGAAAATTGTAATGCTTCTAAAAGATATTTTAAGAAGTGATCAACTGACTTTTTTTTTATAAAGTAGATTACCTAGAATCTATTTGAAGTAGTACTCACCTATGATTTTTTTTTAAATTTTGGATACTCTAGAAACTATTTAAAGGCGTCTTCCATTAGCAAATTTTTAAAATTGAATGCCCTTAGAAGATTTTTTAAATTAGATGCTTCTAGAAGCTATTTGGAGTAATCCTTCCCTCGCCAATTTTTAAAAAGTGATTGCCTCTATAATTTATTTGAAGTTTGATACAAGGCCATCTTTAAGCTCATATTAAAAACTTTGGAAAATTTTGAGGGGCAGGGAGGTTTGAATCTCATACCCCTCCTTCTCTATGCCCATAATTCCTTTAAACCATGATGAAAGACAGACACAATCAAGAAAATCCAACCCCCCTCCTCCCAACATCACAAATAAATAGCTGACTCCAATAGTACAAACACTAAGAAAACTAATTAGTTTTTAATTTTTTATAACTCTGCAAGAAACATTAATTATGTGATTGTAACAATGGTGATTTTTAAGTGTATTTGATTTGGTACTGAAACTGGCTTGCTAAGGAAGTAAAGTATGTGTGACTCTAATGTAAATAATAGCCTGTACTGATTTGCTTTTCAAAACACTTCAAATTGAGACAGTACCATCAAATGGGGTGAATAGCAACACTTTCCATGTTATTAGGCTATGTTACACCACTAGTTCAAAAGGTAAAATTGTGTAGCTTGCCTAAAATTTGGGTCTTGCCTTAGGCCTACCCATAAATTTTACCAGAAAATATTTAAAAAATAATTGAATTGCACGCGTGTCTTTTTAACTTGATGTTTATATTCACCCCACTTAGTGGGGTGAACAGAAACAGTAGCTTAAAACCAATGTGTGTTTCTATTCCTCATGTTGAGGGTCAAATAGAAACATTTCTTACATTATTTACCGATGTGAGGGGTAGACTGAAACACTTCTTACATTATTTATAGATGAGGGTTAGAATTTGTATAGAAACACTTCCTATCTTGAAACAAAAGGTTTACTGTTGACAATAGAAAATTAAGAAAATGGAAACTAACAACAATACAAAATATGGCATTGTTGATTTAAGTAGAAATAAAAAAAATCAATTAATAATTTGTTAGGTCACTTAGGTCATCTGTAAAACTAATCATGTCTTTAAAGCGATCAGAGGAGCTGGAAATAGGCGTAGACAGCTTGTGAACTACATCTTGGTGGCTGAAGTATGACTCTTAAGAATTGCAGAAAACCTCATTGTCTAAAGGGTCCGCTTGTAGAAAGTGCCTATACACCCAGCACCTGAAGGATGAGAGACTTTGCTGACATACATTCTGAAAGATTCCTTTGTTTTTTCCATAGAATTTCACCACTGCAAAGTCTCCAGGAAAAAGAGAAGTATCATTAGGGCCACTTGAGGCAGTATCAGCTTCTTCCTCTTCAGACGAGATGTTTGAGTCTTCATCACTCTCTCGGAGGAAAAAGTTAGAGCTATCTGATGATGAATCTACCAGAACTCTTTTGGCCTTATTCTTAGAGCTAGTAGAAGCATTGGTGGTAAATAAAGAATGTTCAGGTTCCTGGTTTACTGAGCCTGTAACATCTTTAATGTTAACATCAGTTAAACCTATGCTTTTTACCTGGAAAAATGTCAATTTTTGTTCTTTTCTTTTTGAGGTTTGGGCAATTCATCATGTCTCATGCTTTTGAGAAGCTCTTTGAAGATGTTATCTATTGCTTCAGCCGTTGATGCCTTTTCATTGGTTTCCTTTGATTTATCGGTGTGAGGCAGCATCGTCAGTACTTGATCTCTACAGAGAGGCACTATTCCGGATTTCTTGAAACCAGCAATGACATTTCCCTCCTTCAGCATGTCACACAACTTCTTAAGAAGACCAGGGAATCTTGTCTTTGGGGATTGTTGGCTCGGTCCCGCCTGGTTATTTTTTCTATTCTTCAAGAATTTCACACCAGATAATTTTTTATTGCACGGAAAAATGCAACGTCCAAAGGCTGCGTCAAGTAAGTCAACTTGCTTGGTAGAAATATATGACTAACGTTGCTTTCTGAGCACATTTTTATTGTTTCCAGTGATAGATGAGATGCCAAATTGGCCCCTATTTGAAACGTTTTCCCATAAAGATTTCTTAAATAAGGGAGAGCCACAGCTTCTTCTCAATCTTCAAAACAGTAGGAGTCGAACCATCCAGACTTGGTTCTGTTATATGGGGAGTTTTTGGGGCCACCCTTCCTCCAGCTCTGGTACAAGTATTGTGCCTTGTATACAACGTATGGTGGCAATATGGTCCCATCTCCTGCAGCAGCAAACATCACGAAAGTGAAAGCTTTCGTCGAGTTCATAACTTGCTCGGGGTTCTTACTTCCTCTTTGTATGATAACTTTATGACTTCCGGGATCATCGTATGGATTTGTCTCGTCGTAGTTTATTGTGTTTGATGGCAAAACGTCTTTGAGCTCCTCTTCAAGTCTGTCAAAATATGGTTTAATAACTTCTGGAGTTATTGCAGCTCTGCTTCTTTTTTTATGTTTTGGCACATTCTCATCGATAGCGCATTTTTATGGCGTTGCAAAAAGGAGTATACAAAATCTCGACCAGGCATATTGTACTTAAATTGTCTAACAACTTTCCCTGATGATCTAAAAAATCCTTAACTATGATCTTCAATATAAATGAATCAATGGGGTAACCCCACTCTGTCTATATAGCACGCTGTAATGAATATCATGTTTTCACGCTGCTTTCCTCACACTGAGCCCTCCTTGCAGGTCTTCAACAGCCATCTTAATTTTCTCTGCTGAGTGGTTTTTATAGTGCTTCCCACTTCAAAGATTTGGCTTGTAATTGTGAGGCATGGTAACATTTAAATCTAAAATAAAAATAAAAAAATTATAAAAAATAATAGTGATGGGGGTCAATAAAAACACTGTGTTTCTATTCTCCCCACACATTCCAAACTGTGAAGTTGCGGTAGAAAAAAATCCTTGTATTAAAAATATGAATGAGTTAATGTTTCAATACACATATGTTTTTGCTGAATTATGCTAAATGGTTTGGTACTTATAACAAAAGTTTTTTTGAGTGCCAAATTACAGACAAATGTTATCTCAACTTGAGAAGACGAATGCATATACTGACAATGTTGCCAACATAACCAAACAAAATTTCCTTAATTATATGTTGGATGACAAACTTCAGAAAACAAAAAACTTACTCTTTTTTTGGTTTGTTTCTTTGTCAGCTGTTTTCTAAAAAATATCAAAGTTTTGTTACTAGTCACCCCACTGTTTATATCCCCACCATTTGGGAAAAAATCAGTGCAATCAATGTTCCTTAAAGCACCATCTGGGATCAAACTAGGGACTCTGAGACCTATAGTTGGCCTCCTTAATTCCTTATAAAAAGCAGATTTTTCACACCCAACTCTTTATTTGCATCCCAGGTGATGTGAGGACCCTGAAACTGCAGTCTGACAAATCACAGGTGACCGGCAGAGATCCGCCCAGATGCCAGCTGTTGCAGAAGTCGCAGCTGACCCTAAAACCAACGAGACCCAACCTAAACAGCAACAGTAGGAATTAATCTCATAAAGTATAAGTCAAGGTCGTATGTTATAATGTTATAGAGAAGTGATTCCCAAACTTTCACCAGTTGCGGACACTTTGGAGGCCATGGTCCAACAAACATACCCCCCCTTTCAGCTTTTAGCAAAATATTTAATAAAACCCCGAAGGTAATCTAAATGAAGTCATGACAAAGGAAAATAATGGTTTATAAAAGTCCATGGCATCATATTAAAATCCATATTAATATTTTTATTAGGCTAACTATTATCAAAACATTATTTTCTGATTAATAAAACTTAGCGGTATTGTTACATACGCGCTGATCGACTTTGAGTACCTCTGGGGGTATGCGTACCACAGTTTGGGAAACAATATATATGGAAAGAAAGAGAGGGTGCATGAATGAGTGAGAAAATGAGAGAGAGTGAGAGTGAGTGAGAGAGTGCAAGAGAGTGTTATAGTGAGAGAGAGTGAGAAAGAGAGAAAGAGAGAGAGAGATAGAAGCATTTATTAGATGACCCAGCCCTAAAACTTAAATATATAGAAAGAGTAAAGGCCATCCAAGATTTAATACTTTTAAAGCAACAAAACTTAAGTTCTGGTTTTGGGCTAAAGAGTTCAAAGATGCTAATTTTAAGTTATGATTTACAGCCACAAAATATTGGCAAGTAGAATTCCAGTAGTTTAAAATCTACTATGTGAATGTGAGGAATGCCAGGCCTCCACCGTGGTTCGGATTCCACGTTAAACTGTAGGTCCTCCATTTAATCTCACAATCACCCTACCATTACACATTAGCATAAGTGCGTATAACCTGAACGGGTAGTAAGACGCAGTGCTAATAATAATAATAAAATCTATTATGTTCAGATCTCAGTGTACTCATAAACTGAGTGTGGTATATGTATTTTACATCCATTACTGTTTCCAGCCTATGGCCTGGGTCAGTTTTTCCAGTTTTTTTTAATTCAAGCCATATATTTTCCAATATCGGCTTGCTAGGTTTGTTGTAGCTTCATAAACCTTATAATCTGACTTAAGATTAAGACAGGCACAACATCCAGTCCCCGGCCGTTAATTCATTACTATGAAAGGGTAAACCCATATTTAATCAATTATACATTTTTCGGCCATGCCAGGAATCAAACCCAGAGCCCTTAGCTCAGTTTACAGACACATTATTGACTGAGCTAAGGTGTCGGATTGGTATATGTATGGAAATAATAACTAAACTTGGAATTCATTAAAATGTACGATGACAACATTCATAAATAATTCTTAGATTTTATAAAGATTAGTGTAAAAACATATAAATTATCCGTACCAATAATGCATTGAATTTATCATATGTGGTTGTTATTTTCCCTGTCAGTAACACTATAATTTCAGAATGTGGCCCGGATCGATTTATGCATGACTGTTCTGGGAGTTGTGAATACATATTAGGAGAACAGTACTCTAACTGTTCCCGCGTGACACTTTGTCAGGCCAACGATGGAGTCAATACTGAGTGTTCCTGTAGTCCTGGATTTGAAGGGGATGAGTGTCAAAATAGTAAGTTTTTTTATAATGGTGGAATTTACATTTCAATAAAATTCAAATTATTTTACTTGCTTTTTCCTTAGGAAAAAAAAAATAGTTTTAGGATAATAATAATCCTTTATTTAACATTTGTATTGACAAGTTTGGTCAAACTCGATGATGCATTTTAAACATATAGTGGCAAAGGAATGGGAGGGTATAGGGGTAGATTTTACCCTCCCCCCAAAAAAAAAGAATTGAGGAGGATAAATGTATCATTTTTACCTTTACAAAATAATATAATAAAACTTTTAGATAGTTTAAAGATCTTGTTGCAGCAAGATACCAAGCTCACACTAGGTTAACATAATAATAAAAAAAAGTGCTTGGAGCACACATTGAAGAGATTTTGAAAATTCTGATAGTGATACCAGCTACATCAGCTAATGCAAAAAGAAGCTTTTCAATACTTGGGCCATAAAAAACTATCTTCTCTCCACGATGAGGCAACGTAGACTAAATCCTCTGTGTGTGCTGAATGCTTAATCTGAGAAGCTATTAGACAAACTTGAAATTGTAAAACTATTAGTTAATGGTTTTATAGCTAAGTTACGAATATAGGACAAAGGCGTTTAGAAATCTACTTTAATTTTTAGTGTTTCATAATTTTTAGATGTGCTGCATCAAATTTAATTTTTCTTAATTGGTTTTGTGTGTATTTATTCTAATGTTTGGCATGCCTAAAATAAATGAAAAAAAAAAATGCATAATGGGATCGTTAAATATTACATTTTCCTGGCCTTTTTTAATCCCAAAATTGTTATTGTCTATAACAGCACATGGTTATATTCACCCCATACCCCCCTCCTCCCAAATAAAAACATTCCTGTGCCACTATAGAAACGCTTAGTGGCATCACTTTTTAAAATTATATTGGCGATTAATTTAACATAGAAACTCTTATCTGTTAATGAATGTGAAACAAATGCTACATATTATTTAAAAAGGTGTAATGATCTGTAAATAAGAAAAAAGTCATAAGAAATATTGCACCAGTTTTTAAACATTGTTCTTGACATTTTATAATTTCAACCAACTAGTGCAAAAAGATAGCCTTAAAGATATCTGGTACCAAGAAAAATATATTTTGTGAATACAGTATTGTCATTGGCTTTATTAGTGAGGGAACTTATGCCTGCACATATCAGTCCAGTATTTCTAATCTTAAAATAACAGTACAAATGTATTTTCCTTCATAAACGCTCT
Organism: Timema douglasi; assembly: GCA_901482245.1. Classification (NCBI taxonomy): domain Eukaryota; kingdom Metazoa; phylum Arthropoda; class Insecta; order Phasmatodea; family Timematidae; genus Timema; species Timema douglasi. The sequence continues at coordinate 286,985 of CABEEJ010000230.1, read as the reverse complement.
GTTATAGATTAATAGTTTTTTGAATATATGATGTACAAGACATGTAAAATATGACTTACAAAATCATTTCAGTACAATTTTAATGGAAAATATATAGTTTATTTTGGAAGAACACAACACTTATACAAGTAATTGTGAGTACATAAATAGCGTAGCTTAGAAAATTGAAATGATCTTTAGGTTTTGGCTGTAGCTGCATCAATGACCATGTTCATAAATTGAAATATGACATGTGGACATGGGATTCCAGGTTCAATCGTTGTGTCCAGGTGTCATTTTTCAAATTATGAATACAAAATTTATTGACAGAATAATTATCAAAAACATACATTACTAATCCCCTAAAATAAAAAATATATATATATATATATATATATATACTTATTTGATGACAATAGCACAAATACATTTTGACCCTGAAATTCTGGGTACAATAACCTTAGAATTGCACTATATATTTTAGTAATATTGTTTGAAATTGTGTTCCATTGTTTACATAATTAAAATACTTATGAGGTATTTTAACTGAACCTTTAGTCAATTTGCTGACATAATTTTCTGTTTTAGAATGTATATCAAAAAAGTATGGGCAAGGGTGCGCCAGTGATTGCGGAAGCTGCAGCGGATTAAAGAGTTGCCACTACATCACTGGATTTTGTTCTGATGGTTGCCAACCAGGGTACGCTACGGTTTACTGCAACACTAGTGAGTTTCCGAGAGTACGATCTTTATAGAGTTATGACTACAGGAATAGGGAAAGACACTTAAGTTGGTATGTCCTTAATGTGGTTATAGAGCCTCCTTTCAAGCAATTAATGATACAGTTCTTTTTCAAATTTGGTGAAATAGTTGAAATTACTATGATTTTGAAGAGTTAGGTTTAACTTGGACCCACTGCAAGAAAGGTTTCTCAACTTTTCTCTAGATGAATGGTGGTAAATTTCTTCACTATATGTGTGTGTGTGTGTGTGTGTGTGTGTGTGTGTGTGTGTGTGTGTATGTATAAATATATAATTTTGGGAAATCGTTTATGTTAAATTTGATACTCCGCAGAAAATATAGAGCCATTCATACTTGGGTTAAAACAGGTAAGGAAATTAGATTGATTTCTTAGTTAAATGATTATTAAGTCTTTTGGTTTTAAAATAAAAATTGTTTCAGTGAAGATTAACTGATAGAAAGAGGGCATTATAATAATACAGTTTGTCCTTTTCAGCTTTCCCAATTTTAAACGCTGCACCAGAAATTCTCTCTGTCTTTTCCAAAAACATGACAGTCAAAGTGAGATTGCATAACTTTAGAGGGCAGGGCGAGCCTAAATATTACCAATTGCAATACAAGGTAAAAATATTTGTACAGATATAGAGTATGTTGAAGAGTTCTTTCATTAAATCACAGATGTGTACTCCACTAAATATTTGATTGTGAAGGGAAAGAGCAGTAAAACCTACACAAATTCAATAGTTTTATATCAAATTATATTATCTATGTTACCTAAATAAAATGTACAGCTAATAAATCTTTAATGCTTTATTTATTTTGTGTGACTATAAACAAACATACAGTAGTTTAGTTCTACTTAGTGGCATACTTACTGACATAAAAGGTGGTTAGAGTTTGAAGCAAAGCTCTAATTTCAAAGAAACAGCACTAGTAATCACATGATTCAATCATGGAAACTTTAAAATTTCAGTAAGATATTATGAATGAATAATGCGCTAAAAACCAGATACACTTATCTTGCCCTAAATAAGAATAACATTTACTGCAGGTTGAGTTTGCCAGGATGTGGATGAAATCTACCAAAATGCTTGTGACGAATGAAGATATCACAGTTGTTCATTTGCTCAACTTGGAACCCCTAACTAATTACCGTGTGCGGGTAGTACTGTTCGACATGGAAGACAACAGCTATGAAGAGCATGATGTACCTGATGCCATTGCTACCACTATATGCGAGGGTACATATATAGTTTAAAATTGTTTTGTATTAACAACCGTGTAGTAACTGTGTTAAGATTCGGATGGACATCTAAAAGTTTTGCAAATCTCTCTCTTCCAAGTAGTATTATGTTCTATCATCTCACCAAAGGTGTGCTACTGTAGTAGCTAGGGCAGTCATCACACCATCCCCTCTCACCCCTCCTATACTTCCCTTCCTTTTAGGGTGTCCTTGCATTCAACTGTTACTCCAGGCCTCCACCACCACTCCCAATCCATTCTCCTCATTGTTTACTACTCAACAAAAGACATGCCATCACTGATGTACTCTCCAAGGAGTAGTACCAAGTTTTGAGCCGCATCTCGGGGTTTCATAAAATGACGTCCAAAGTCAAAGGACAAAGGATCGAACCCCTCTCAAAGTATAATTTTTCTGAGTTACCTTAGGTCCCATATAGGGACCCTCCAAATAACCAATAACGTCTGAATTTTTTAGAAAATACCACAATATAATATGGGGTTGACCCTCTCAGTGGCAATGGAATTTAATTTGTTTAGGGGAGGTGGGGGGTGGGGGTGAGCAATAAAAAAAATTAGGAATGTGCTTCCCCCTATAAATGTTTTAAAATTGGATGTGCCAAAAATCTATGTGGGTGATTATCTGAAAATTTCATTATTTTTATAACCTATTGAGAGAATTAATAACTAAATGATATATCTTATGTTATTTGTAATTGAAAAATTGTTTCAGATCATTGGGCCAATGCCTACAGCAATTAAGACATGTAAGATGCTAAAACTATAATATCCCTAGAAGAGTCAAATTGGGCATGGCTTGTTAACATCCCCTTAGTGGCTTTGTAATCTTTATTTTGAAAGTTTAAATAAAATTTTAATCCTAAATATATATATTTTGATTAATACTATAGGATTTTCATCCTCTTGCTCATCCCACAGTTATAATATTTGTAGCTTCTTCAATAAATAGTATAGTAGGCCAATATTACAATGTGAATAGGTTTAGAAGAGAAATGAAATGACTGGGCATAAGGTCACAGAGAGAACACAAATCGAGGACGATAATTTAGGAATTAATGCAAACAACCTAAAATTTAACAAGATTAACAAGTTTAAATATTTTATAACAATTTTATCTAGAAATAATGATATAATAATGGAAATGGGCGTATTCATGAGAGCTCGATTTCGCGCGAATAGGTTTCCATTTTGACCTCAGCCTTTGGCAAAGATTGTCTTGTCAATATTTGCGTTCGTTTGTTCACTCAATTTGTGAGATGGGTTATGTTTCACTACAAAAGGCATGATTTATTGATTGCCATAATTAGTTTGGAATCACCATAGTTAATTTATTAGCCTTTTTGCACAGGTGCCGATATATAATTGTGTTTAGGGATAAATCAGCTTTTAACACATTTCAATTATTTAATCATTATTTCAATCATTTTAATTACTATTTTGACATAGTTTTTGTTAGCCTGATTTTCGCGTTTTGTCACAAAACTAAACCAATAAAGAATTACTATTTAAAAACAATGTAAGATTCAGTTAATTTTATAGAAGAATAAAGCTATTTTATTGATTCCCCTTGAGAAGAGCGGGTATACCATCTAGTTTATTTATATATAGGAAATTATAGGAAAATATGGAGGAGATGTGCCAGTATTATCCTAAAGGATAGTAAACTACATAAAAAGACTAAATCAATCAATACAAGATTCACATCTTTACTTTCAGAGTCAAAATTAAAAATAACAGCCATTATGATAGTAATATTTTCATTAGGATGTATCAGAAGCTTGGACCTTTGACATCCTCATCTTCACTCTCCATAAATAAACAATTAAATACAATGTTTTATAAAATAGCAAAATTCATGTTGGTTTGGTATAAAAATAAATTATTACAACAAAAGCAATCAAACTATTTTGGATAATTATAAGAAATTATGCCAACATTATGATACATTCTATAATATAACAAGTTGTTGTTTATCAATATTTACAAATATTATGAAACAACAAGATAATATAACATTAATTAAGGTTTACTTCTCCAGTAATCTATAAGATGGTCCAGCATACATATTTTCTTCGGTTTTACAAACATATGTAAACACTCTGATTTCTTAGCTGTGACGATATAGGAATGTTTCCAAACTATAACTGAATTTTACCCAGCCATGACTATGATGTATACTATGTGGCCACCGAAACAAGTTTTATTATATTCAAATTAATTTTAATAGTTGCTCCTATTCAACGCTATCGTGTTAGATTATTATACATCTGAATAGGTTTAGTACAACAGTAGCAGCGATGATAGAATGCTACATCATTCAAATATTTGAAAGTTTAGAAAAAACTAAAATTAAAGACACTAGGCCTATTTGAAAGTGTGAGTAAAAGTTGATTTACTCTATGAGAGTTGAAACAATGCAAGCTCACCCCAGTGCGCCTGAGAAAAGAGGGGTTGTGAGGGAGGAAGGGGAGAGTTAATCTACTCCTTGTACCTACACAACTAAAAACTAAGTTGTCAGACAAAGAGTTGACATACATTTGAAGGTTGGCTTGATGTTGTAGGGATAGGCAGACTAGTGGTGGGGGTAGGTAAGCGATAGTAGAGCTTCTGGCAGAACATTGATGAACTAATTTATCCTAACTTTCTTAGATAATCACAATATTCCATTGGGTTTATTAATTTGAAAAAAATACACACTTTTATTTGCGCTAAAATCCAATGTTTGTACTGAAAAAAAAATTTGATCCTGCTCATAAGGGGAAAAAGGCCAACTTTTCATCAATTTAATAAATTAATTACTAAGATTTATTAAAATCTCTTTCAATACAAACATAGAAATTTATTTTACCTACTAGATTAAAAATACCCCATGCTCCTGCGATTTTTCACAGTTCTGGAAAAATCCTAGAAAGTAAGCGGTATTTTTGCACTTTTCTCAGTCCTTCAATTCCACCTTAATCCATCATGATATGCATATTCATACAGTAGTAATTGTACCAGTGGCAGCATAAAGCCCTCCCGAGTCGAAGGTGGCTGTGTTATCTGAACGCGCACAATATTAATTGATCACATATATGTAGCTGATGATTTCCATACATCCATCACAGACTCTGCCTTAAAATATGGGTGACGAATAACCTTGGGCACGAGATGACTCATGGATAGCTCGGTGGTTAGAGGAATGGTGTACTAAGCCAAAGGGGTTCGATTCTTGTGTTCAGGTGTAATTTTTCAATCTAAAAAATATAATATCGATATAAGGTAAAACTACATCATGGGGCCTGCATATTAAATGCCAAGCTTTTATAGTCTTGTTTGTTGGTAACGAGGAAGTTGGGGTTAGAATCCTGGTTGGGTGTATTAAGATGATTTTTTTCTCAATAATTTTCCACTCTTTGTCCACAAACATGTAGATCCATTTTATCTCTTCCCTACTTCATTAGAGTAATTGATCAGGAATATTCTAATGTTGATTTATCTCTATCTCAATATCCAACATATTCAAAAGAGATTTTATCATTGATGTTGATAATGTAATTTTGATGTTTATACAGTTTAATAAAGTTAAGTTGGTAAACTATAATTATGTTAATTATGTGTGTGAATTATGGTCCTGTACCAATAATAATGTTTGATAAGATCTCTCAATGCTCTTTTTGACCTTATTGTTCATCCTTCAAAAGTAACTAGTCCAACATGAACAAAAAGGGCATATTAAGGGCACGATTAATTAATATGATTCCTTTTAAGAGTCAATTTACTTCCACTGAAAAAGTCTAAACTGATGCTAATATTGCTTTTATCTGCAGATATTGAGCTGAAACCACCAGTTGCGGGTTCACACACCATCACGCTGAGTTGGAATGTAAGTTTTTAATAATTAAAAATAATTTTGGAATAGTAAACTTTTATTTGTGACATAAAGAGCGCTGGTTATTAGAGGGATATGCTATATAATCTAAAGAGATTGGATGAGGGTGAATTTAAAGAAATGAACTTACATCAGCATGAAGAAAGAATATAACAATAGTCCCTACCATGGATATCCCCTCTCCCCCTTTTCCATTACACCTGACCAAGGATCTGACCTTGACTTTCCTTATCAGAGCCAAGCAAACTTGTGCATACCTAAGTCACTTTCGGTAGTTAGTGACAATACCTATAAAATAACTCTAATAATATTGTAAAATGCTATCAAGTCTTGTGGGGACAAATGAGGAGCTACTTGAATAAACAAGTAGCAGATCCGGTCCAGAAAACTGAGATTAATGGCTGGAGGGTTCATTGTGCTGACCACAAGACACCCTCTATCCACAAATGTTGGCACTATCATCGCTTACGGTGGCAGCCTCTCAGTCGGTATAACTCGCTTGTGGACTCAGACTATGGAGGTTTTTTTTATCAATGATGACATAACAAAAAGTTTATATTTTTTAAAGCTTTCTTCCTACCAAAATCCTACTATATGTATGCGTTATCGCTTCACATTTCAGTTTCAGAGAGAGGCTAAAAAACTGCTACTTTTAAAAATAGTTTTACACTGGTAAAGAGTAAGTTTTTGTAAAAGTGGAAAATCATAGCATAAATGATGAGTTGTGGAGGATAAGAGGGTAGTTGGGAGAAGGGAGCAGGGTGTGATGGGGTGGACATTTCCATTGATAGTTTTTTCTAGAGGTGTACTGATTCTGTAAAACTGATTACCGATACCGATTGTTTAAAATAATTGTTCATGCTTCAATTATTTACACCGATTAGTCCCGATTATCGATTATTTATTAGTAGTAACTATTGGGAAATATGCTTAAGAGAAAGATAACAGTTAATGTAATTAGTACAAAATGATTTTATTTAAAAATCAACAGTTAAAGCTTTGTTAATCTTAATTTTTGATTAATTGTTGCATAACCGGTGATTAATCTTTGCATAACTGGCGAAAGTTGGAAATAGATTGTTAGTTTTATCAACGATATGAACTTATAATTTTACTTAAAAAAGTGATTAATCAGCATAATAATCACCGATTATGATTAATTGTCTTGCACTAATAATTGCCCCGATAACAATTCATCGATATCCACATCAGTACAACCCTAGTATTTTCCTCCTCTAGGTACATCATGAGGCACTATATTATTTTGTATAAGCTGTGAGTAGACATGTAACACTTAAAATATGTTATATACTGGTTTATTTTATGTTTTTTAATAAGGGGGCATTCATGTTCTTAGGGTAATCATCAGGGTTAAAAAGTTTTTGGCTGGAGGAACTAACTCATTTTTAACGCCCAAGTAGCTTGGATAATGTTGGCTTAGAACATTTGGCCCAGGTATGATATATTCTAAAGAAGAGGATAGCAATGACCTTTATATCTGTGCAGGTGAAGGAAGAAGGGTCAAACTGCCCAGTGGACCAGTATATCATAGAACTGTCATCATCTGACCAAAGTACAAGACAGTCGCGACTGTACAGATCTGATCCTACAGTGCTGACAGGGCTAACACCGTTCACCAACTACAGTGTGGTGATGAAAAAATACACAGATAAAAAAAGTGTGCAGCTTTATCAAAGTAATGTCTTCACTCTGCAAGCAGGTAAGTCAACACAACTTCAGTTAAAGAACTAGTGTCAAGGTGTGCTAGTGACCACCAACCACAGTTTTAAGTAAGAGTGAATATTAAATACAATGTACTGATTGTAATTAATAAACAAATAAAAATAAAAATACTAACACATATTTACACACATTACCATATTTTGATACTATTATAACATACTACTCAGGAAGTAGTAGTAGTAAAACTACTTCCTGAGGAAGATGTTATAATCGCATCAAAATATTGAAGTGTGTGTAAATATGGGTTAGTGTTTTTATTTTTATTTGTACACTATTATTTTTGCTACTATTCTATCATTTTATTTATTAGTTATTACAAATGATGTTACCCAATGCACTTTTTTTCATATATATAATATACTAGTATTGACTCACACTTGTCAATAAAAACAAATGAAATGTATCAAGTCTAAACAAGATTGAATACAAACACAGTGGTAACTCTGGAATAAGTATGTGTGACATTCCACAATGAATATTGAGGGTAGCAAGAACAAGATATAAGTAAATTGTCTGGTTAAATTGTGCAGGCTAACAGATGTTTGACTGAGCCAGTGAGCCCTATAAAGTAATTCACCCCCGCTCTTTTTTAGAACCGCGTTACTACCTGTTCAGGCTACATGATATTTCCCACTGTTGCAAGTCACTTTGTGTCAAGGTAGAGGAAAACTTTCCCCCTTCCTCCCTCAAGCACTAGCTATTCATTCCTTTTAAGTTTTGTCTACATTTGCTTGGAGGCAGAGTTGGTCTCCATTTAGGAAATACTATCCTCAATATACCCGGCAAGATTCAAACCCCCAACCTCCCCATCACGGGCAAACCAGACTAGATAAACTTGATGTTTCCTTGCATGCCCACTGGTTCAAATATGTTCTTGTATTGTGGGAGTAGCCTTGAGTTTGTGCTGTTACACTCCCTTCTTTTCCAGGGAGCAATAGCTACAACAATGAAGATGTGTCTTTCCTAGCACTACTCTAATAAGTAAATATAAAATGATTGCATATTTATAATCAATAAACCCAGCTCTTGAATTAAATAGTGGTTGTATTTTTTGGAAATGGCTTAATAATTAGAGAATGTATCAATCATAAATAAATACATCACAATAGATCAAGAAAACGAGAAAGTGTTGCATACAAACTAATTAATTCATCTGATTTCTTATTTTAAATTGTAATCATTTGTAAATTTCAGTGATAAATACATTACAAATAATAAATTCAACTAGAATATCACTCAACATGACAATGGTTGACGAGAAAATAGGAATATATATTTCCCTTAAACATTTGCTATGTCAATGGCAACTTCTTGCTACTCTACAGCAACCAGACCATACAAATTCTTCGGCGAGCTTTTTTCATTTGGAAAATTCCAAGTAAGTCATTGCATAAATTTGAAAATATCACCTTCATATGTGTCGATAAATCTGTGTAAATCGAGAGCTGGTGAATTGTTAACCAGGGTGTAGAGATTGACTGTTTGTAAAATTGTTGATTGTTTTGAAAATAAGAGGTAAACCAATTGATGTATTTGTGTAAACTTGTGTTATAGCTCCTGGTCCAATTGGAAGCTTGGAAGTGATTTCAACCTCAACAACGAGCTTAAATATTCAGTGGGACAAACCTGAGCAGCCTAATGGAATTATCTCACACTATAATATCAGCTACAGGGTGAGAGCTTTATTACAATTGCTTTTAAACTAACACTAAAGGTAACTTTAGGAACTATGTATTTTATTTGAAATGATAGCTTAATATATTTACACACACATTTTAGGACATGGAACTATGGTTCATATAATCATACACATAGTTAGAGCCCTGATACCATAGCTCACACTTACTCATCTAACAATGTCTTTTGTTTCTAAGGTTAAGCTTAAATAAAAGAGGAAGGGAAAGTCCCGTTACCATTGTAAAGGGCATCATCCCTGAACCACAGACAACCCTTGTTAAATAACTTTGTTTTACAAAGTCTATAATGTGACAACTAGTTATTAAGTGAATTAAAATTACAATTTTCCTTTACACACAAATGATTTTTCCTTTAAATATTATTTAAAAAAATTGACAAACACATGATCCCAAGATGGAAATTCGCACAAATGATGTTAAAATATTCAAGTTCATGTTTTATTTCATTCAAATTTGTCTAAAAATGAGATTTTTTTATAAATTAAAGTTCAAAAATTTCATGGCATGACATTGAAAACTAAAAATTGGTTTAGAATAGTTATGTTAGGTATCATAAAAAAGCTTTATAAAATAAGCTACTAAATTGCTTTTTTCACCAGCGTTCTATTTAATTTCAAGTTCGAGCAATAACTTATTTTGTGATTGCATGTCAGCATAAAATTTAGATTTTTTTTAGATTTCAGAAGGCTATACTTAAAAAATACTGCAGATAAAAATGTGAAAATTTTTATTTTTTACTATCTTTGGGGGTAGATTAAGTGAGCCAATGAAAGCTCAATACATGCTAGCTTGTGTCCAATAAAGGCCTCAGGTACTAACTGTGTTGCCAAACCAGCAACTAAGTTTAACTTACATGACAATAAAGACAACAACAGATTATTTTACTTTAGTTTTGGACGGCAGTGAGATGGAAAACCATTTTAAGTTTTGCGTTTTGGATGTTTGTGTGTGTGGTCAAGGAGAGATGGGGAGGAGGTTAAGGTGGGCCTGAAACCCCTGTAGTCAATTTCCTTCCACGCTTTTATTTGGATAAGTGCTTAAGAGCATGTGTAGATGAAATATATATAGCATAAATATATTTCAGGATAAAATATTCGATATGATATATACATAATAGGCATACATAGGATACATAATGTATTTTATTTCTTGCTGAACTTTAATATTATTTTATGCATGCTAAGGATGATTAGCTCTTAGAACCACAATCACAAAGCTTTAAATCACTTGCATAATACCTCACCAACTTCTGTCACTTGAAAAAACTTTGAAACCACCAAGATTTGAACTAACAAGGTACCGTATATATAAAGTTGAGGCACCTTATAGCAAACCTTTTGTGATATCACCCAAAAGACCAGGCCTTTATTTGATTGAAAAAACAATAAAACTATTGAAAAAAAAAACTGTTGTTATTTTAAAATCATTGTCGGGGGAAAACTCCATTATTTTTACCATGCGTACAATAAATATCTTGAATTAAATTTAATTGTATTATTAATATATGTTTTTCTTATATTAAGTGTCTAACTGTGCTATTTTTATATCTTTTGCAAAGCACAATGGCTACCTGGGATGCACTGTGGCTGCAGGAGCTATCAATGATCAGTCAAGAGGCACATTCCGTGTGAATGCGACAGAGCTCTATATACAGGATTTGACCCCATATTCCCGGTACACCATCATGGTCATGGGGTACACAGTGGCCTATGGGCCATCCATTATGAAGAGTATTGAAACTGACCAGACAGGTATTATCTATCGATTCAACTCTTTTTTGTGAATTGTGACTTACTACCCATTCAGGCTATCATCATACTTGTAGTAATAGGGTAGGGATGAAGAAGGTAGAATTTAGAGGAATTATACCCTCATTTGTGTGGAGGGAGAGTGAGAAACCATTTAGGAAAATACACCTTTAGTACACCCGAACAGTATTCAGGCCCCGATCTCCTTGTCATCAGCAATCAATAGTTGTAAGACTGATGCCTTAAACCAGTGGTTTTCAGCCTGGGGGGCGAGAGTAATATTCAACGAGAGCATGGAAGGCCCATGAAAAAAATACTGCAAAACGTATTTTAACAAGTGTAAAAACAGAAATGTTCAATAATCAGCCATTAGTAAACTACTATTAATTTTAGAACTAGAATCAAAATAATGATTTTGGCTGTATGCCCTGGTACAGTCAAACATAACAATAGACAAACACACATGGAAACAAAGTAAATTATAAAACCCACTATTTTGAGTTCAGAGGTACATAAAACGTCAAAATCCATCATAATCCAGAGGTTAAAAATTTTCACAACTACATTAATTTCTATAAATAATAAAGTAAAAATGATGAAAGTAAAAGTGTTTACCTGCTTTAAGTAATCTTAAAAGCAAACTAAAGATGAATAACCATAATTGTAGAATGCAAATATTAAACTAGGTGTATCCAAAGACCCATAGTAATTCATCCAAACTTTTATTACAGTTATGTGTCAGCCTGGTTTTTATTTTCAGAACTTCCTGAGGAAACACCCGTTTTATTGAATGACTCCATCAAAATATATCCTTTCTCAATATACTTTCGTTGGAAACCAAGCCAAGACTGCAAAGACATTAAAGGGATTATATCCCAGTATAAAGTCATTGTTGATGGCGTAAGTCCTTGGAGTGAAGGGCCAAAGAAGGAATATTCGTCTAATACAGCGAGGTTCGACTTCAAGGATGCCATCCCCTACACCAAGTACAACATTTCTATACTAGCAATGCGACCAAGTGGTAAAGTCAACTTGAACAAAACGTTGAACATCACTCTTCAAACCACTGAGTACAGTAAGAAGTTTGTATGTGTTTAATGGAATGATATAACGTAAGAAGTGTGTATGTGTTTAGTGAAATTATATACATTAAGAAGTTTGTATGTGTTTAGTGAAATGATATACAGCAAGAAGTGTGTATGTGTGTTATTGAAATGATATACAGCAAGAAGTTTGTATGTGTTTAATGGAATGATATAAAGTAAGAAGTTTGTATGTGTTTAATGGAATGATATAGAGTAAGAAGTTTGTATGTGTTTAATGGAATGATATAACGTAAGAAGTGTGTATGTGTTTAGTGAAATGATATACAGCAAGAAGTGTGTATGTGTTTAGTGAAATGATATACAGCAAGAAGTTTGTATGTGTTTAATGGAATGAAATAAAGTAAGAAGTTTGTATGTGTTTAATGGAATGATATACAGTAAGAAGTTTGTATGTGTTTAATGGAATGATATAACGTAAGAAGTGTGTATGTGTTTAGTGAAATGATATACAGCAAGAAGTTTGTATGTGTTCAATGAAATGATATACAGTAAGAAGTTTGTATGTGTTTAATGGAATGATATAACATAAGAAGTTTGTATGTGTTTAATGGAATGATATAACGTAAGAAGTGTGTATGTGTTTAGTGAAATGATATACAGCAAGAAGTTTGTATGTGTTCAATGAAATGATATACAGTAAGAAGTTTGTATGTGTTTAATGGAATGATATAACATAAGAAGTTTGTATGTGTTTAATGGAATGATATAACGTAAGAAGTGTGTATGTGTTTAGTGAAATGATATACAGCAAGAAGTTTGTATGTGTTCAATGAAATGATATACAGTAAGAAGTTTGTATGTGTTTAATGGAATGATATAACATAAGAAGTTTGTATGTGTTTAATGGAATGATATAACGTAAGAAGTGTGTATGTGTTTAGTGAAATGATATACAGCAAGAAGTTTGTATGTGTTCAATGAAATGATATACAGTAAGAAGTTTGTATGTGTTTAATGGAATGATATAACATAAGAAGTTTGTATGTGTTTAATGGAATGATATAACGTAAGAAGTGTGTATGTGTTTAGTGAAATGATATACAGCAAGAAGTTTGTATGTGTTCAATGAAATGATATACAGTAAGAAGTTTGTATGTGTTTAATGGAATGATATAACATAAGAAGTTTGTATGTGTTTAATGGAATGATATAACGTAAGAAGTGTGTATGTGTTTAGTGAAATGATATACAGCAAGAAGTTTGTATGTGTTCAATGAAATGATATACAGTAAGAAGTTTGTATGTGTTTAGTGAAATGATATACAGTAAGAAGTTTGTATGTGTTTAATGGAATGATATAACGTAAGAAGTTTGTATGTGTTTAATGAAATGATATACAATAAGAAGTTTGTATGTGTTTAATGAAATGATATACAGTAAGAAGTTTGTAGGTGTTTAATGGAATGATATAATGTAAGAAGTTTGTAGGTGTTTAATGGAATGATTTACAAATCATTTAAATCTGTAAAAGTTGTGCCCCTTTTCACTAATGAACAATGCAATTAATAAGAGTGCTTTTATAGAGAACAGAAAGGAATAATTTGTAGTTTGCTGGTGGATTACTAAGAATATCCCAACAATATGTACAGTAGAGCATCAATAATTCAGACATCAAAAATCTGGATCACCAAGAAAAAAATATTATTTATAAAAATAACCACAGTGGTATCAATATTTGAGATTCCAATAAAGCAAGAAACAAAGCTTAGCATATATGTGTAAACCTCATATATCAGGGGGGACAGTATATGCCAGATGGAATGCGGGAGGGGCGGGGAGTCACAACGGTTGTCAACACACACTGCCCCCTAGCAGTCAGTTTCTGTTCAGTTAGTTTGAATGGTCAGAGTTGTTATGTTTTCTTCTTGGTCATACTGTATTTTGCAGTATTTGTGCTTGTAATTTCATATTGTACTGTTCTGTACAGTATTTTTGAATTTCTGATTCAAAATGGTATCAGAAGACTCTCGTAAGAGAAAACTTAATTTTTTTTACTATTGAAACTGTATTTTCAAAAATCTGGTCAAATCAATAATCTCATTTGGGTCGATCCCCAATTACTACGAGTTATTGACACTCTACTGTGTGTGTAAAACTTCAAAACTTTGACTTGGGTTTAAACAAATATCAGCTCTGACGTCGTTCTGAAAAAACACGTTACACCCTTGAAAATTTAGAAGCTCTACCAATACAAATAATGACAGCTAAAATACTCAATTTGAAGTCAATTATTGTCCATTTGAAGCTGTTCCATACATTACAAATTAATATTCACATGAAAACAACCTTAAGTGATTTGCATGTTGTGATAGTAAATCAATTTAGCAAATTAGAATTAAATAAACAAACAATTGTGCTATAAAATATTTTTCAAGTGATTTTATTGCAAAAAGTTATAGCCTACAAATAACCACAATATAACATTTTTTTTCTGAAAGAGTTAACAAAAACCCACTCAAACGTTGATTAAAATTTGAGAATATTTAATATATTCGATTCAAATTCACTTTGAATTGAAAAAGTAGGTATACTTCACACACCCTTACCAAGCAATAGTAATTACAATAGATAATATGTTAATTTGGAGAGTTACAATAGACATACAGTATACCATTAGTTAAACCAACAATAACATTTCCCATTATCAATGAAAAATTCATATTAATAAAACTACATTTAACATTATTTCTCATTGAGACCCATATAAAGACAAACACTTTGGGTTCTGTTTCCAAGGTGTATTTTACTATAAGTAGCTATGAAATACATTTTAATTATTTTTTTTCCTTGGGACGTAGCATATTGGAATAAAAAAACAAAAGAATATTGTAAAAACCACTTTTATTCATCCCTTTTGTTGAAACTAAAGTACCATGGGCCTTATCTTATATTCATGCGCACACACATTCTATGTAAGTGTGCAAATATAGTGTATTTTTAATACAAATCATAAGACCACATGGGTGTAGGGAGATTTTAAATTTGGGGGAGGGGGATTTCAAAATCATAAATTTAAGACTTTATGTTAAAACTTACTATTACACACTAAGATATAACAACATTGTTATTTTATACAATAGTGATGGAACTTTATTTGTGTAAGACAAAACTAAGGTGGGGGGTGGAGCTAAATACAAAAAAGTTTTTAGGAACTTTCTACCCTCCTCTACATCAATTAAATTTAGAAAAATGAATGCTCTCAGAAGCTATTTGTAGTGACCCTCAATTGGAGAATTTTTTTAAATTATACCCTTTTAACAGTTATTTAGAATAGTGCTCCCCCAAAGCTTAGAATATTCCTAGAGGTTATTAGGAGTACTCCTTTGGTGAATTATTGGAAATTGGGAGATGCTTCTAAAAGCTACTTTAAGAAGTGCTCATCAGAATTTTTTTGAATATATTTGAAGTGATCCTCACACAGTTTTTTTTTAAATTTGGAATACTCTGGAAGCTATTTAGAGCGTTCTTCGATTGATTGTTTAAAAAAATTAAATACCTTTTAAAGCCATTTGAAGTAGTCTTCGACCAGCAAATAATTAAAACTGGATGCCCTTAGAAGCTATTTGGAGTGGCCCCCTATTGGATATTTCTTTTAAAAATTGGATGACTCTGGTAGCCATTCGCTTGGAATTTTTTGAAAATTAAATGACTAAAAGTTTTTTGTGGAGTGGTACTTTACTAGAAAATTTTTGAAAAGTAAATACCTTATTCTTATTTGAGATTTGATACAAGGCCATCTTTAAGCTTCATATTAAAAACTTCACAAACGTTTTGGGGTGGGGGGTTCGAAACCCCCATAAACCCACTCCTTATTAAACCCATATAAGACAACATCTTGGTACTTGCTATAAAATCAAAGGATCTACATAAATAGGTACACAAACATCATCTTTTTAAGTAGAGGTGAACGGGTTTAGTGTATCCTAAAAATTAATTTTTTCTGATATTTTGTGTAGCTATGCCTACTATTTAGTACTATTTTTTTGGTGTAGATCTTAACCTTATCCACATATTATGCTTTTATTTTTATTGAATCAATATTATTGACACGTTTGTGGTATGGAGCATGTGTGTGCATTTATATGTATATATTTTTATAAAAATATAAAATACATCTCTATAAGTAAAACCTCTTTTCACTTTATGAGGTAAATGTATTATATTTGGAAGAAGGTATAGTAAAGGTGGTTAGAAACATAAGTGAAAAGAGGTTTTCCTTATAAAGATATATTATATATTCACATCCAATGTCCTTTTCCTGTGTTTGTCCTTTATATTATACCTTTTACATGTTCCTATCTATGTGTCCTATCCGTCATTACAATTTTCTATTTTCTCCCTTTTGTGTTGTGTTTGGTTTCCTCTTTTGGGAAGTTGCGTTGAGCGTTTCACATTCCTCCCTGATGAGTTCTGATAGAATGAAACCTTGGTCAGCGGCTTGGGTGGTGACGATCAATTTTCTTTAAGAGGCAACCATTACCTCTTTGTTCAATGTAAAGGGTGAACTGTGTTCTTCTTTTCATTGTAAACGCCATATTGTGTTCGTCCCCTTGTATATGTTTCCATACACCTTTCCTATACTTTCTTCCAAATATAATATAAAAATATATATAAATCTATAAATAATCCTTATAAATTATATTGTATATTGTAATAGCAATAATTTGTCTTAATGTGTTACTAATGAACAAATTTCAACGAGTGAAACTAAATATGATCCTCACACTAGTTATAGTTAAAAACTAATAAATTATAGCATAGTGTTTTACCTACAGCCTTGGAACCAGTACGAGATCTAACAGCTTATTCAACGGGTCCAAAATGGATCTCTCTGCGATGGAAAGAGCCTTATCCCCCATATGGGAGGGTGGAGAGCTATAAGATCGAGTACAATAAACAGAGAAGTGGCACTAGAACTATGCAGATAAGGAGTGAGAGCTCACCTTGTGAGTTATGGGACAATATGATATGTGTCACATTGGAGAGCCTAGAAAAGGATAGCACATATGAAATAAAGGTTAGTCCTCGAACATGTTGACAGTTCTTGTACGCAAATTACTATTTTTGGAAAACAATGTTACTACAACAAAAATATCACAAATCACTATAAACAAACTTTGGTAGATGACAGATCAATATTATGTTGTTCATTTTGGTTAATTAGTGATTACTCAACTAGCATAGGACTATACACAGTAAAATATCTTATTGCAAAACTTTTTTTTTACTAAAATAAAAATAAAAGAGTGCTGTAATAGAAACATAGAGTTTAATTTTCTTCACATGTTGATGTCGACAATTCCTGAATATCCATCATGAGCATAGCAGCATTAGATGAGAAAATTTTAAATGAAGAGAAAAAGTTGTCATTAAATTCCAGGACACCCTTGAAAGATATTCAATAAATTTTGAGGTTACCATGTGAAGAAAATTAAATTCTATGTTTCAATTGGAGCAATATTTTATTTATTTGGCCAAAAAAAAAGTTTTGTTTTAAAAACAGAAAAAACAACACTGGCTTTTACTTGCATCCCGTTCCATCCCACCTTAAATTTAGTATTGAGCCATTTTTTAACAACACAAAGAGGAAATTCTTGTTTTACAATCAAAATAACTTCAAGGGCACTTTACATAAGCAGACATTTCAAATTTTGATCATATATCTTTAACTATATTTGAGATATAAAATAACTTATCATTGTTGTAGTAGGTAATGTTAAAATAACAAAATATTTTAATTTGGAATATATTCTTATAAAGCCAATAGTTTCTGAGTTATAAGCAACCATATAGATATTTTTTGTTGTGTACTTAGAGATATGAAGTTGATTGTTTTGCTCCTTGTTGGACAAAGACGCTCCTCTTTTCTTGATGTTTATGTAACAGTGTATATTATTACATTTATGCTCTATGGTGAACTATTTATGTAGTAGGCCTAGTGTATATTATTAGTTTACAAATTTTACGAGTTTTTAGTAAATGTTTCTATTTTGAGATTAAAGAGAGAGAAAGAATGTGCATCGTACCATTTATTTTGCTATCCTTTCAGGTACAAGCTTTTAACAGCAACACAAGTGGCCACATAACTGTTCAGAGTACTCGCACTGTGGAAAAAGGTAATAAATTTTTTTCATCAATAATTTACTAGGAGATAATAAATAAAATGAATCTAATATGAACAAATTTCATAGATATTTAATATTCATCTTTTAATTAAAAAAATAATAATTGATTTTAAGATTTCACTTTTATTTGTATACCTATTAGTCTATATACATCTGATACATTGCAGTGTCTTAGGCTATAACCACCATAGACATAGCAGTGTCTTAGGCTATAATCACCAGAGACATAGCAGTGTCTTAGGCTATAACCACCAGAGACATATCAGTGTCTTAGGCTATAACCACCAGAGTACATAGCAGTGTCTTAGGCTATAACCACCAGAGATATATAATTGTCTTAGGCTATAACCACCAGAGACATAGCAGTGTCTTAGGCTCTACAACATATCATTGTGGTAGACTATAACCACCAGAGCATAGCAGGCTCTTAGGCTCTTCAACATATCATTGTCTAAGGCTCTTCTCACCAGAGACATAGCCAGTGACGGCGTAACATAATTTGTCTACGGGGGAGGGGGGCAGGGGGCAAGCAAAAAAAGTTAATACAGGCACTTGCCTTGCAACTTTGCTGCCTTCCTCCCCGCAACCCTAGTATAATTTTTGTAAAATTGATATCCCTTAAAACTATTTAAAGTTGTAGTTTAAATATATAGGGAATTTCTGTCCTCCATCTATCGACTGGCCTTAATTTCCAATCATTTAAGACCTCTTTAGTATAAGATAAAAGGAAAAATTGTCCAACATTTTTATCTGGCTGGGATCAAACCTTGCACTCTTGAATTAAATTTAAATCTAATAAATACTAACAAAATATCATTTTTTTAAATAGTTGTATCTTTTGAAATAAAATAGTTGAAGAGTAGCTACACCTAGACACAAAAATCTAACTCAAGACCTTTGGTTTAATATTAGTTATATTCATAGTGATTTAGTAAGGAGAAATATAGTGATAATTATTCAAAGGAATGCCTAATAAACAATAACAAAAGGATCTAATTAAAAATGAAAAGATAATAAGTTTTATGAAATATAAGGTAAAAGTTAAGGCCACATGAAATTTAATTAGCAAAAAAACATATTGAGTTTTTAAGAAAAGAACCTTTAGAAAATTAAATGAAATACAGATAATGACAAGTCTGAATATAATATATGTTACATCATAAAGAAGAAAAGATAGATTAAACAACAGAATACTAGTAAGACTATAAATAATGAAAACTTTATAACTTTATAAATCCTATTAAAGAGTGTGAAATAGAGTAGAAAAAGAACAATAGGGTTAAAATACAGGAAACATTAAAATTAGAACACAAATACAATACAAATGAAAAATCACATATTCTAAGGTTACAGATTAAATGATTAAAACATTATAAAGAAAGATATATTAGGTTTAGTAATGAATTAACAAAATTAACATTTGAGGTAATACTGTTGATAAATTCACAGTTGTCTAAAGGAGAGTTAAAATTGTAACCAATGAAAGTGAACAGGGAATATTAAGGCAGAAAATTGTTTAATAGAAGTTAGAGACGTTAATTATACGAGTAAAGCTTGGAAGAAAGAAACAAAATTATTTATAATAGGAAATAATTGTTGAATAAAAAGTTGTTGAATATATAAACGTTCCTCAGCTGATATTTAGTTCCACTCCTTAAGCATTCCTTTGAATAATTACCTTTGGCTTAGCTTACCTTTTTTTCAGCACCACATCTTACTACATTTTCAGGTTATACGCATATGCACTAATTACCCTAATGAGCTAGGGTTGCATAGAGTTGAAGTTTGGAGAAAGTGTGCACATATTTGTGTGGAGGGAAAGTGGAAAAACATTTAGGGAAAACCACCCTCAGTACACCTGACCGGGATTTGTACCCCGATCTCCCAGTCATTGTCAGTCTAGTCTATTGCTTGAGTGACGCCTTGGACTATGTGGCTACCAAATTAGGTAGCTATGTTTACTAAAGATTTTTTTTCACATATAGCTTAAAAAAGAATCTAGGCTGGACATGTTTTATACTAATTGGCTACTTGGATCTATCATCAAACCATAGCCACTAGAAACGCAAGCGTGGCACTTATATTATTGTTTGAACAGTACCCAGTTGAACAGGGTTGGAAAGCACGGGATGATACCGATGTAGTTCAGTGGGGAAAGTATGGGAGTGTTAATTCAAAGGTATTGGGTTCAATTCCTGTGTATAGGCATCATTTTTCAACAAATTTAATTTAAATGAAGTATGATATCATCACATTTCTATATTCAGACCTAAGTTAATTCAAACCTATTGAGATGTATCTTTGATTTAGCTCCGACAGCTCCACTCAACCTAACGGTGATCTCCACAGTAGAGAACAAAACCACATTGTATTGGCAACACCCGGACAAGACTAATGGCAAACTAAACAAGTTCAAGTTCCAAGTGACTGCTTTAGAAACATGGCTACTACAAAGTCAAGGTCTCAACTTTAACTGGGAATACGACATCACGAGGGAAACAAGGAACTATACATATACGGTAAGATGTCAACAGTGAGGGTCGAACTCGGTCATGAATAAACTTGCTTTAAACTACATCGGCCAAATAATGGTGGATTTTCAAAGTTCCCAACCTTCTTGGTGTGGGTCACTTCAATGGAATCAGCCCCGCTCAGAGGATTCAGGACCTTGGGGTGGTGTAAATTTGGGGACTCTCTTTTAAACAAAATAATTGACTTGACTTCTGTGGATTATTAAATGTTACTAACGTAATATTTAAACTATGTACACTACATTTACCCTGAAAGGTAGCAGTATTTCCTTTACATATTACACTATGATCCTAATCTTATAAGCTGCACCATAGTTTAACAATACACAGTAAGTTTGGTACCTTTCAGGCTAAAATAAGGGCACAGGAGAATTAAATAAAAGAGTCCTTCCATGATTTAACCACATTATTCTTGTTTTCACAATGCTAACCAACTTTTATTATGTGTGTTGTGATTGCAGAAAGACTTGCTACTGAAAAAGATAAATGTTTTTAGAAGTCTGGAGAAGTGAGGGCATTGGTACCAATGTGCCATTTGCAATATTTCTTGACATAGTTTGTTATTTATCATGAGGAACATTGACTATGCATAAGTGTTTGGAATAGTGCTAGGTACTTATAAATAACATACTATGAATAGCAAACAAGAAATTTAATTTCAAATGAAATATATAAAAATTGAGTTTGATATGAAGACGTTTGGATTCAATAATAATTTACTAAACCAAAGATTGAGATTATATATGTCACCACATCTTACTACCCATTGCCTTTCACTGTAATTAGTATAAACTTTTTTTCTTTCTTCTTTTCAATTTGGTGACCTGGCGGTCTTAGGGGTAAGGTGTCAGACTTCTATGCTGGCGGCCGGGGTTCAATCCTCGGTCCCGGCACAGATTTATCTGATTACCAAACCCTTCCTTCACCTCTGACAAGACGTGTATTAATCACAACTTGTGAATGTGGGGAATGCCAGGCCTCCACCGTGGTNCTTGTGAATGTGAGGAATGCCAGGCCTCCACCGTGGTTCGGATTCCACGTTAAACTGTAGGTCCTTCATTTCATCTCACAATCACCCTACCATTACACATCAGCGTAAGTGCGTGTAGCCCGAACGGGTAGTAAGACGCGGTGCTAATAATAATAATTCTTTTCAATTTGATCCTAACACAACCATTTTTATACAACTAAAATAACATACAAAAGAACGACAAATCAGACAAATTCAATAAATTCAGAGACACAAAAATGTTTATTTCAATAAAATATTGTTATTTATCACTTTATTTAG
The DNA here is from genome assembly GCA_901482245.1 of Timema douglasi. NCBI lineage: Eukaryota > Metazoa > Arthropoda > Insecta > Phasmatodea > Timematidae > Timema > Timema douglasi. The sequence goes on along the minus strand of CABEEJ010000230.1, from coordinate 264,893 downwards.
TATGAGATAAAGATCATCATAATAAACAATCATCGGTTATGAAAGCTGACCAAATACTCTCTTTTGTTGCCAGTTGGAAGGATTCTTCCCATCGACCAAGTACAGGGTGAATCTGTGTGGGGTGACTGTTGAGTGTGGGGATCTGACATCTGTGACCATGGAGACTCAGCTGTCAGTACCCTCATTCAACGAGACAGTCACTGTTGTAGAAGACAGTCTGACGAACATGACAGCTATGATACAGCTGCCTGCAGCACATAGATACCTCACAAACAGCAGGTAAACTGGCACATGATGAACATTAGTAACAGAATAACAAAGTTATAATAACTGACTTCATAAAACATGATTTTTAAGTGCTAACAAATTTAAAAAAAAAAAAATGAGAGTATTTATTTACACTAGACAAAACACAACTTCCAATATAGATTTATAAAACAATTTGTTTCACTTTGTTTACCAAGCCTCTTCATCCCACAATAAATACAATTTAAAAGTAGCAAATACAAAAATGTATAAAAAATATCAATATATCTTTATAAGGAAACCCTAACTCTTTTCGAGGTATTTTGTTATATTTGAAAGAAGGACAGGTTTTATGGTATTCATTTTACATGTTCCTATCTAAGTGTCCTATTATTCTTTACCAATTTCCCTTTTCTACCTTTTGTGGTTTTTGGTTTCCTCTTCTAAGAAGTTGCAGTGCACGTTTCTCACTCCCTCGGGATGAGCTCTGATACAATGAAACCTAAGTTGAGGGATTCGTCAGTAACAATCGTTCTCCTTTAAGAGGCAGCCATTACCTCTTTGTCCAGTGACAGCAATGTACAGTGTGAACTGTGTTATTCTTTTCATTGTAAAAGCTACATTGTGTTCATTCCTTTTAATGCGTTTCTATCCACCTTTCATGTACCTTCTTCCAAAAATGAGCTATAACATGGTGTCCAGTGACATGGAAAACCTGGGGAATTTTCTTGGTCAGGGAAAAATCACGGAAAAGTGAGGGAATATTATTAATAATAATCATTATTATCTATCTATCATCATCATCATCATTATTATCATTATCATTATTATTATTATTATTATTATTATCATCACTGTATCTTACTACCCATTCAGGCTCTACACACTTACACTGATGTGTAATGGTAGGGTGATTGTGAGATGAAGTGGAGGACCTACAGTTTAACTTGGACTCCGAACCACGGTGGAGGCTTGGCATTCCACACATTCACAAGTTGTGATTAATACACGTCTTGTCAGAGGTGAAAGAAGGGTTTGACAATCAGATAAATCTGTGCCGGAACCGAGGATTGAACCCTGGACCCCGAGCACAGAGGTCCGACACTTTACCTCTAGACCGCCAGGTCACCGGAATTTTCACATATCAATTAAAAAAATACACAACTTTTATTTAAAATAACATCCCCTCCCCTCTCCAGTTAATACTCACTTCTAATCCCTTTTAACGCAATTGTCCTTGATGAGCATACTAATCTCAATTCTCAAGGTCAACATGTGATGTTCGTGTTGTCTTTTCTCTCCTCTACTGTGCGTCTTTAGCCAAAATTGAGGCATGGTTATGCTTCTGAGCAAGAATTTAATTGCGTTATTGGAAAAAAATTTTAAAAAAGAATCTGTTCAACAACAATTTTAAGCCGTGCTGGTGTAAGGTGATCGTTTAATATTCCAAAATGTTCTCAATGAAATTTAACTTAGATCGCTGATATCCTTTAACCTCTTAAAAGAGCGACAATTTCAGAATATGTATGTATCTAAAAATATCATTAAATTAAGCTAAGATCTTAATAAATAATGTTTGTAATATATAGTGACTAGAAAAGATGGAAATTGGCATTGGAAAATTTAAAGAACTATTATAAAATATAGTTTGGCTGGACACCGTGCATAATAATGTATTGTAGCTGTCACAAAAATAGCATATAATTGTGAATAAAATGTTATTGGTACTACATTTATGAAACTATCATGATAAATAGAATATATTATTTTAATCATAGTTCTGGTGAGTACTTACCAAACAATAATATTCTCTGTATATTTCAGCGCTTTCTTTGTGATGGTTGGATGCCAGAGATGTTCTATATCTACCACCAAAGACACGGCCAAACTGAAAGATGAAGCTTTATATAGTGAGCTGCTAAATCAAATCAAATTCCAACAGTATGTTGATGTTTGGATTGCAGCAGAAATACAGGTAGACCCCTTACAGCAGAAAAACAACTTTTGACAATATAAACAGGACTATTAAAAATATAACTTTGTGTGAGAGTTGTTAAAATACCAAAATTATATAATTTGTTCAGTTATCATATGTCTTTTATACACAAACAAAATGACAATGAAAGAAACTTGCTTACAAAAGACAATCCCAGCCCAAATCCATTTTAAAGTATACTTTTACTATTTATGATTAATTATTTCCTGTATTTTGTTATAAAGATAATCCTGTTGTAATTTAATACGATTTGATACTTAAACTTACATGAAAAGTAATACCACAAAAGATGTATTCAAAATTAAATTCCTGAAACTATCGTAAAATTAGGGCCTTAAAACTTTCCGCTCCCAATCTTGCTTGAAATAAAATATGCTCGATCCTGAGCCGAATACATGTCAGTCTCATCCACCACCATTAGAATATATTGTTTTATTTACAAAAATTTTAAATGTTACTTTATAACAGAGAGTCAAATTGAAATACTTATTGGTTTTAGTTCTCTAAGCAAAATTTTAAAGGTTCTGGTTCTAGAAAAATATAAATTCCTGTTCTTTTTGGTTCTTAATTATGTTCTGGTTCTTAAAAATTTATATTTGCTAGTTATAATATAACTTTAATATTTGTAAATACTACATTATGTATAAAACATAATTAACTTCAAATTATGAGTTATTTATATCAAAATAAGATTATTTTATTTTTGTTTGCCAGAACTTTAAAAAATAATAAAAAGAACGCTTCTTTGATCTAGTGGTCAGTGTTCCTGGCTACAGATCCAAAAGTCTCAGGTTTTGATCCCCAACGCTTCCAAATTTTCTATCAAGTAGTGGGTCAGGAACGAGGTCAAACTCAGCCCTCTTGAGAACAAATGAGGAGCTACTTGAATAAAAAAAGTAGTGGCTCTGGTCTATAAAACCGAGACTAACTGCCGGAGAGTTCAATGTGCTGACAACATGACACCCTCTATCCGCTGAAATTGGCACTATCTTCACCAAAATAACGCAGCTGCTCTGTCAATATGGCTCAATTGCGAGCTAATGCCATAGAATTTTGTTTTATAACTTTAAAATATAATTTTATTTAATTTTCAAATTGACACATATAAAAACTTTATTTTATGGGTATTTTCAATTTAAAAAGGTTATTGAATTAAATTATTTAACGCTGGTTTTATGCAGTCAAACCAGCTACTTACCTTCCTGGAACAAAATGAAATAGGATAGATCTGTATGATTTTTGCTTATTTGTCTAAGAAAAATCTAAATAACCTATATAATGTTTGTCAACTATTTTTAATATATAAAAACAACATTTTAGGCTTCTTTAACATACTATAAATAGCATTAGCCCAAATGGGTAGTAAGACGCGATGCTTAAAAAACACAAAAAAGGGCTAGTAAAATTATACTGTGGCAATATTCTCGATTTCAATTCGAACAATTTTAATATAAAATGTTTTTACATTCTTGAAGTCCTTAATTCGTAGACATGTAAAAATAATAACCATCTTTATAATATCTTTGATGTGTCACTCACTTTTTTGTCATTTAAAGAAATTCCGCATCAGATAATATTCATTTCACCCCATCCACCAAACTCTTCAAATAATCAATTATTAAATAAAACTATAAAAACATTTCTGAACTACATACAATCTTTGTACTACTTATTACTTCATATTTGGTGGCAGAGTGAAAACATTGGCAATCTGCGACACCCCAACCCAAGCAAACTCGCCATCCAATAACCACTTAGATTTTTTAACTCTTAAGAATAACACAGCTTAGACTTCTTGTACAATCGTGCAGGTTATCATTTATTAGAACTCCCCCCTATAAAGCCTCATACAGACGGGTGTAATTTGTAACGTAAGCAACGGTGTAAAGTAATGCGAATGCTTTGGACGTCACATGATCACGCCTTGAATGTTACTGTGACTTGTCAGTCACCGCGAATATGTTGAACAAACGGGTGATAGTTGCCGGTGCTGGTTTTAATGCTATGTGTTTAATGATGTAAAGGGAAAATAAACCTGGACGCCATCGTTTGGTGGAAAACACAACTCTATTAAAAGACACAGAGTTCTGAATCAATATCGAACGTAAATACCTTTTCCAGTACCTTCACTCTTTTTTGGTCTGCCCCTTTCTCTTCGATACAACACTAGCAAACTTATTATTTAATTTTCACATTCCTCTGCACCAATCTCCAAGTACCAATTTCTAAACAGATATCATTCTTCAAATATTTATTGTAGTGATTTGTGTGTTTCAGCTTACACAAAGTCTCTTTAGTTTTATATATCTCGATCAATTCGAGCAATTTCTCCTCACTCCACATATTCATCATTTTATCAAAGTCAGTCAAAGTAATAAAGTAAACAAAAATAAGTAAATTAAAAAAGTAAATAAAGTAAAGTAGGTAAACAGAACACCATTCGCACACCCACCGCAAATCACGTCCAAATACACACTGCGAGCACCTTTGTGTTAGGTGTAAAAACCGATGAATCAGAACGAGCTTCCGCGCAAGCATTACATCACATGTTTGCTGGATGTCCAAAAGAACGAATTGTGTTATATTATACCATTGCTTACATTACATGTTACACCTGTACACGGCTTTAGACATGTTTGCTGTCACTCAAAACTAAATACATCTTACTAAGTAGGCTCTTAGCCTAAGGGGTAAAATTAGAAAACCGTACAAAATGTGAATCTCAACTCATTAGTGCGTACTGTTTAGTACTCACTGATACTTATATAATCCCCTTGGAAAATAAACATATCTTACCATCATAAAAGTTCTAGAGAAAAGAGTAAACATTTATTTTCAAAATATAATTAAATTTCAGAAATAACATAACATTCAATTATAGACTTTTTTAAAAATAAAACATAATACCCTTTAAGATTTGATAATAGCCTTTACTGACCTAAAAATATACATTGATTCCGATTATTAATCACTTTACTTTTTGGGTTCCTGTTCCACTTATGGTTCCCTAAAAATAATGGTTAATTTCTGTTATTGATTCTGGTTTGACTCCCTGCTCTTTAAACACTTCTCTGAAAGTTTGTTATTTATTAGTTAAGTGTGTTTGCATGTATATCAATAAATGAGAGGATAGGATAATTTAAAATAAAACTATAAGACACAATATAATTTCTAAACCAATATGTCCTAGCCTAATCCAAAGGGAAACCGGTTCATCATCGGCGACAACAGAACTTCTAAGCCTTGCCACTTTGGGTCGGGCTACATGAATCGCCCTCTGAAACAGCACGTGTCCTATTACATTGTGGTGGTGGTGTTGAACCAACAAGGATCTGACAGAGTCTTTCAGACCCTCAAATTACCGAGTGCTCTTACTCTGGTGCAAGAGCCAGAGACCGTCGACAAGGGGTCTAATCTAGGCTGGATCGCTCTGTTGCTAATAATTATTGTGCCTGTCCTCTTATATTTACTATATAAAAAACGGTGAGTAACTCTTTTTAGTGTATAAGATTTAGCTCTTTAAGGAAAACTTTTATTCATTATATGAAGTACCTTTTGTTAAACAGGTGCAGGAAAGAGGTATGTAAACAAATAAAAGGTAACAAACACAATATGGCTTTTGAATTGAAAAGAGGAACAGAGTTCACACCTTACATTGCTGCCTCTGGACAGTGAGAAAATGGCTGCCTCATGTAGAAAACTGATAGTTACTGTTGAACCCCTCGAACTAAGTTTAATTCTATTGGAACTCAACAGGAGGGAGTGTGAAATGGGCACTCAGCTTCCTATAAGAGGGAAACAAAATAAACACAAAATTTAGAAAAAGGAAATTGGTAAGGAATGATTTATGTTCTATCGTTTTTTACCAATTTATTTTCTTCTTTCTTTTGTATTTTTTAAGATTATAGAAATAATCTTTTGTTCATATCATTGCATGTATGTCTTTATTAATATCTATTTTTTTAACTTATGAAACTATAATAATAATAATAATAATAATAATAATAATAATAATATTTAGCACCGCGTCTTACTACCAGTTCGGGTTATACACTTTAAGTACTAATTACTCTAATGGATTAGGAATTGGGGAGGTTTAATTAGAGGAAGTGAACCCGCATTTGCTCCGCATTTGCGTGGAGGGAGAGTGGAAAACCATTTAGGAAAAACCACCCCCAATTCACCCGACCGAGATTTGAACCTCGATCTCCCTGTCCTCAGCGGTCGAGCTCAACACGACAAGCGCGTTAACCAACTACGCCACCGAGGCGGGTTTATGAAACTAAAATTCTAGGAATCTAGAACCAACTATCAAGGCACTGAAATTAATTCTGTTTCATGTAATATTTTGTGTTTATCAATACATATGTTACATACACAATCTAAATGTTTTAGTGAACGTGCAGTAATGTTATTTCAATAATAATCTTATTTTTCTAGGGTTTGTTTTCATCAAGTTCACAAACCAACACTAGAAATACGCATGGATTCAAGAAAAAGTAAGACGCTGATATTTTTTGGGAAGAGTTTATATTCAACAAGGGATAAGAAACTTCATAAAAATAAGGCTTAATATTTATTTAATTCACTAAGCTATGTGACCAATTATTTATTGGTGTAGCGGCTTAAGTAAGCATATCATAACAATTGTGCATTTTATGATAAAAGTATGAAATTTCTACCATAGTTAGTAAATACCATAGTGATTATATTTAGACCTAGAGGGAAGTCAGATTTGACCTCTGAGGCCGATGAGAGGCCAAACACAATATGATCGCCATTCCACCAGGCCTAATGTTTAAATATGCTTAACTTAGGAAGCATATAATGTAGAAAGGCATTTAAGGTGTCATTTACAAATCATTTAGAGATGCCCATTCATTTGGTGATATAGATCTCCATAATTCAAGGAATTGCTATTATATCTAGGTCAAAGGTCAATATTGATGTAAATAAACGTGAATAGCCTGTATAATTTATTTACGACAACATAAAATATATATATAATTAACAAATTTATGTATATGTAACAAGTAATGAACAAAATCAACAATCTCTAGAACATAAGCACAGTGCAGTGCACTTGAGTGCAGCTTCACCACACCTGCAACGTCCAGTGCACACTTTCTTACAAGCTAGAATGTATCAATTCATGGCACGAATCTGATGCTTCAGAGAGAATGGTCCAAAGAGGCTTCCACCCAGATTTATTCTTTGTACAGCTCCAGTCAGAGGGCTCTGGCAGATCTGGATCCATGACTAATGGCTGATTTCAACAGTTGTCCTGGTGGCATGCATGCTTGATGAGCAGCTTGAGCGCTGCCCGGGTTGGAGGAATGTTTTATATTGCTCTAGACTTTCTTTTGAGTGAGGAGCTGCTTCCATGATCTCACTGGTTTGGACATGCACAACAAATCATTCCAGCAATAAGAGTGACTCCTAACTTATCTCACTTGGCATGAATAGGAATTCATGGAAAGCATCATTCACCTCTGAAAAAGACTTCCAAGTATCCCAGGCAGTCTTCTTTCCTCTACAGGTGAATGTGGAAACAGTATCACACCCGGCGAAAGCGTGAAATACTGGCAGAGTATAACACTGAGTCGGGTTCATTGTGGCAACCATTTCCTGAATAACTATATACCGAAAGTTTGAACCACACCAAAGGCAATCCACAACTCATCTGGAGCTAATTTGATGAATGCATCCAAAGCCAGTACTACTACATCAATGTCAATGGTATGTATAGTCACCTTACACCCTTTTTGCACAGCATCTGCCAAATGCAAAAATATACGAGTATTGACCTTCTCTTGCGAAAATGGGGCTAGGTGGGCTAAGTATGACTCGGCAGGAAAGCAAAGGACTCCACTTACATATGCTGAATAAAGCCCTCTGCTAAAATCTGTGGTGTCACTGTCATGATAACAGGTTATCTTAAGTGCTGGTCCAATGAACTTCTCAACAGTCAGGAGTGTGTATCTTCCATGTAAATGTGCCCTCAGATCAGGAATCGCAAAAAGCAATATGTTCTTTAGTCTTTAGTCTCTAGTCTTTAGTCAAATATGCATAGCCACTACCAACAGGCTGTATAGTTGATCTGAGTGGACACACTAATGATTCATCTACTACTACTTGGCAAAGGACACGAATTTTCCAATTAGTTCTTGGGGATGGTTTGGATCTCTTGGATGTAGAGGGTTGGTATGGTCCACCAGTAAGTATTGCTACATGTTAGCGAGTAAACCAGAACCTTATCCTTAATACAGGAGAGGGGATTCTGAATCACAAAAACAAACATAGCCACCATATACCATACAAAAATATTTTTTTTATCTAATGATTCTGAAATTTACAATAATTCACTAAAGTCTAAAAATTCACAAATAAAAACTATCATAAGCTCTCTAAAGTGTCGCCAAATGAATGGGCATACCTAAATTATTTGTAGATGACACCTTAAATGCCTTTATACACTATATGCTTCCTAAGTTAAGCATATTTAAATATTAGGGCTAGTGGAGTGGCGGCCATATTGTATTTGATCTCTCTCTGTCCTTAGAGGTCAAATCTAACTTCCCTCCTCATCTAAATAAAATCACTATGGTATTTACTAACTATGGTAGAACTTACATACTTTTATCATAAAATGCGCAATCGGTCAGCAGCTCTACTATATAACAGTATCAAAATATAAAGTCAAAATATAAAAATAAATAAATGATGGTTTGGTTGAGTTTTGTGGCTTCCTTATAAGTTTATTGGAAAATTACAATTTGGACAGATGTTAAATCGATTCACTTGTCTACTCTGCAGGTATAGATGGTCAGCTATTGAAGCCACCTGCACCAGATCCTGAGCCAGAGCCCGAGATGGAGGACTCTCCGGGGTCACTGCAGAAGTCACTCAGTCAGAGACTCAGTCGTCGGGTGAACATCAGCGATCTAGAAAACTATGTAAGAATGGCGCTACAGTCGGGCGAGCTACAGAGGCAGCATGCTGTGAGTAATATGTCAGATTATTTAAAAAATTATGAAATGAGATGAGTTTAATATTATAATAAGCTTAAGAATCATGAAAACAAACATGATTTAAGATATTCTGAATTATTTATTTTCTTGAATACTATTTTATTTTGACATAGGTTTATCTGGGAAAATACTTCATATTTTGTGAGACACATCAAAACCTTATTCGTTCGGAATAATGGAGTGGGGGGACCAAGAATGAATGAACGAAAATCTCAAATCATAAAATAGCAACTTAAAATTATTCCATCAAGGTCAATAAATTTTGTAATTTTTGAAATTCTCTGACTTTTCATGATTTTATAGAAAAAAACCTTTGTTTTTAGTATATTTTTATGAAAATGTGTTATTTAATTTTACATCTTTTACACATATATGTGGTGGTATGAGATGTATGCTTCACAAGTTGGATGTCTCTTGGAAGAGAAGGAAAAATTTGAGGATAAATTATAAAGATACTTCGGAAAGGAAAGGCAATTGGTGATGGGAGACCATAATACCCAAGCTGGGAAAGCGAAATGAGGAAAGTGGAAGGTTACTGTAACTAGGGTTAATGGATGTGAATGAATGAAGGTGGCAAACAGTTGGTACAAGAAGAAAAGAGAAAGTAAGAAAAAAAAAACTAGACACAGTTGGGATGGAGAGAAATGCCGTTTTAATATCGAAGGTCACTACTTTCATCTTCTCAGCTGCTGCATGACTCAACAGCAATCTAATTGATGTGTGACGAGCCACAGGACTAAAGGTATCAGTATAATCAATTCCTTCCTCTTGTTCAAATCCACGTGCCACCAGTCGAGCTTTGAATTTTCCATTCGTCTTCTCTCTCAAAACCCAGCGACAGGTGAGTGGTCTAGCATACGGTGGGCACTTCACAAGTTCCCAAGTCTTCATCCTGATCAGCGAGTCATATTCTTCTTTCATTGCATTGTACCAGTTTGTGTCTTTCAATGCCTCATCCACTGGTATGTCCTGAACTTCACCAATCATTGCATTTTCATCTCCTCTGATGTAACTCATCACATAAT
>CABEEJ010000230.1:234514-247014 GCA_901482245.1 Timema douglasi | reverse complement strand
AAGTGACGTTTGCAACTGATTTATTTTAGAAACTATTCAATGTTGTTTGTTGATAGTAATGCTTACAAGCCATAGTTGGATACAAGCTTATCAAAAATATGCATCATATATCACTAAAGTTAGTGCGTAATAAAGTAAAAGACTAGACCTTGATCAATATGACCTCTCATAGGATATGTACATTTTATTATGATTTAGACAGCTCTTTGGCCCAGTTTGTGACTTTAAAATTATGATAATTTTAACTTTGAGTTTTCCCCACCTCAATACACAATTTAACAATGAAGAGTATGCATCATATGCCCATCAGCTTTGTGATACAGTCGGTTAGAAATCATAAATTTACACAAACACTATTGCATGTGGATTATTTCTGATTAAACATTAATGGTGATAAAGAGTTAATAGAAGTTTTGAATTCAGAACATTGTTGAAATATTAAATAATATTTATATAAAAATTGCACCGTAAAGGCCCTTTTTGACCATTTTAGAATGGCTTCAGAGCTAAGCATTGTGCACAAATTTTTATTCTGTCTTAATAGGGACATACTGCAATTACTAACAATAAACTTTGTTGCTTTGTTCCCCCATCGTCACCATAGAAAATTTTGAGTAATAATTAAAATACGAATGCTCTGGACACATTTCTGGCATATCTTGGTATTTTCTTTTCCCTTTAACTTCCATACCTAGTGCAAACCAGGAACTGAGTTGGGCCTACTATGATGCATGCTCTTAAAGCCATACACATAATTTGTAATAATTTATAGTTTAGTAAAAAAAATCAATAAATTTTGGTTTCATTAAGATCTATTATCAAATAATCAAAATAAATACAGTTTTTTTAATCTAATATTTTCAGTTGTTCGCCCGAGGACAAACTCAACCATGGGATTATGGGAGACTTCCAGAAAACAAATCTAAGAATCGCTATGGAAACTTGGTTGCTTGTAAGTTGAAAGCTATCAATATGAATTTTGTAATTATATTTAATATCTACTTCAGGCCTGGCCAACTTGTTTTATCTCACGATTTAATTTTTTTCGTTAAGACCAGTCGTGAGCTAGTAGAGTCTACATTCCCTTAGTAACACCTTGAATATTATAAAAGCTATCTGAATATAAAGATCAAACAGAAAATTGTTGTCTACAAAGAAAAATATATTCACATTTTAAGACACTGAATACATTTAAAAACATGTTTCTTACTAATGAGAAGATTGTGGTATCATGTCATCCATCAAGCTTCCAAAATGAGGTGTAAACTGTGATAGGACCAGTATAAGAGAACCTTTCAAATTTGCAAATTTGTTAAATTTTGGCAATGTTTTGTCTTCATTAGTTTCAAATGAGAAAATGCTGATTCATACAAATACATTGAACCAAAAGAGGAGTGAAGCATTTAACTGCAATTTCTTATATTGGTATACTTTTCTTAAGAAACAAATCTCCAAAATTCTTCTTCTGATTATTGGGCCTTTCAGAACAAATCACACTGTAGAGTTATTATATCATTTTCAAGAGAAGCTTTATTCATAGACAAGCTCATACTAATTTTTCCTGCAATGCTCTTTGTTTCTAAGTCTGGTCTGAATGGAAAAGAAAAATATTCAACAATATCTTTGAATATTTTGAAGTCACTAGGTCTGAATTGGAATTTGTGTTGAATTTATCAATTTCAACAATATATTTCTCAGTTTCTAAGTCAAAACCTGGTTAGTTTTGATTATGATCTTACATGTTTGGAAAGTAGTTGTTTTGTTAGAGGTCGATGATCATCAGTTGGAAATGGTTTGAATAGGCAGAAATCAAGCTGATCATGTCACTAACCGTCTTATCTTTCTGTTTGAGTACTAGATTCAGAAAACTTAGTTTTTTATTGATTCTGTCAGAAATGTCAAATCAGACAACCAGACCTAATCCTCTAAATCTCAATATTTGTCTCCTCTTTTTTCCAAAAATGTTTTAATTTCACTCAATAAATTGCAGAATCTTTGGAGAAACTTACTCAGGCTGCGTCACCTTACATCTATATGTAATAGTGATTTTTTTTCCCCACCCATTTGCATCTTGAAGCAGTGCCTCTGAAGAGATTTTCCTCGGATTGAATTTACAATTTTGAATGGTATGTCCATCACACTGTTTGTGTCTAATCACTTGCTGGTAAGTACCTGCTTGTGAATAATACAATAACTAAAAAAAATTAGGCATAATACAATGAAACCTTTAATATAACCTGTCTTTGCTTTTGCTCCATCTATTGTAATTGAAATTAGCTTAAAAAGAGACAGTTTAAGCTTATTAAAAAAAGCAGTTTAAGCCTATTAAAAATATTTTTGAAGATGTTGAATATGCCTAAATCTGAAGATCTCTCGTTCAGAGGAATTGTCCCAAGCATTTCTTCTTTTGTGTTAAAATCATTAAAAGCATACATATAAACACAATGACTTGAGCGGTATCACTGGTCTGTGGATTCATCAAGCTGGAGAGATAAGGCATTACAATCACATATATCTGCTTGCAATTGCTTACGCACATGTTCGCCTATTTTTTCAACTCACCGCATCACATTATGTTGTGATAAATGTGGGTTTTGAAACACTGTTCTAATCTCATTCTTGTTTTTGAAATGTTCCAAAAGTACATTTGCTATTTCTATAAACATGTCCTTAATATATTCACCATCACTAAACGGTTTACATTTTTTCGCGAGAAGGTAGCTTACTTTGAAAGACACACTGGTTGCTGCTTTAGATTTTAAATCTGGCTTTACGAACAAAGTTTGTTGTGTCCATAACTTGGATTTAAGTTCTCTCACTATTGGGTGGAAAGTTCAACTTGTACTTGCCATGAAGGATATTGAAGTGCCCTTCCAAATTCCCTTTTTTTAATATTCAGGTATTAGCACTGTAGTATTAGAAATTAAGCAACAGCATTTATCTTTTATCATAAGAAAGAAGTAATAAAGCCCCCATTGGTTGTTAAAGTGATAAGTCTTACAATTTTTAGAAGCACTCATTTCTTATTTAGTTATTCAACTTACAGCACTCTTTGTTATTAATGTTAAATTGCTACACGATGCAGTACAAGTGTAAGACACTAGCCTTTATTAATGTTTATAAGAAACTAACAATATAGGAAAAAGCAGTTGAATGTGGAATAAACCCGAAATAAACATAAACACAAAGTTCGTTTACTGAATACCAAGCTATTGATTCCTATAAAGACCACGTCTCACAAGGATTGTCACCTCTCTGGTCTCAAGTGATAGTATAGGAATCTGAAATCCATTGTTTTTCCCCGTGCCTGTGTTACTTTGCCCTCTGTCGGTCGTGTGATGCAATTTAGTTGAATGGCGAAAGCTTGTTGGGATATAAAATTAGCGTAAAGTATCTTGTTCAATTTATAAGGATTTTAACATTTATTGCATACAAAATATTAGCGATCAACAAAAAATGATTCTGTGAGCGACCAGTCGATTGTGATCAATATGAATATGTTGGCTGGGCCTGATCTACTTAATAAACATTGATATATCCTCAAATGACCCACAAACTAATATAACTTAGAAAATAACACTCACTACTGAATATAAAATCATAGCGCAATACAAATACAATAATAGAATGGACCTACACACAAATAGTAAATTTTTAGGCACATCTTTTCACTAAATAGACATAGAATGTAGCACACGGTTTTAAAGAGACTTAATTTATTTCAAGCAAGAAGAAGATATTCTAAATCTTATGTCACTTTCTTGAATTCAAAGCTTTATTTTTAACTACAACTTTAATTATAAAGATTAAATAAAAAAAATAGCATGTGTATAAGTTTATTTTCTAAAGCTTGCCATTTTAAAAATAACTTTAACTTAGTTGTATGATCTTATTACAGATGACAGAACTAGAGTTGTGTTAAAGAAACTCCCAGGTGATGAATTCTCTGACTACATTAATGCTAACTACATTGACGTAAGTTGGAATTTAAAATTTGTAAAGAATAGATTTCTATAAGGTAAACCTATTTTCGCTTTACTAGGTATATGTATTATATTTGGAAGAAGGTATAGAGGTGGATAGAAAATTTGTAAAAAAGTTGTTTAAATATAATTTTAATGCTATTTGCCTGCTTGGGTAGTCCTAAATTTCAACTAATTTAAGGAAAGAGGCTGAATATAGTGAGTTCTAAGAAAGTGAATCTGTGTTTACCTGGAGGTTGAGAGAACCTCTGTGGAAAACTGCCCCTTTTGCCACCTATCGGATTACTGCGCCAATAAATCTTTTCAGCGCCAAGCCAAACTTGAAGTGTTCATTTTTGTTGGCAACATTTTTTTTTTTTAAGTCAGAAACATCTTCATTTAAAAACTACTTCCAAGCAATATATAAAAATATTTTAAGTATTTTTAAGTATTTTTAAGTTCAATAGCACATTACTAGTAAGGATTATATATATNTATATATATATATATATTCTTTACTTTTATTTAGAAATTCAAAAATATAATTTTTTTAATCATTGATGTGTTTTAAATGCATATATATATTAAATAGAGTTTTAAAATAGGATAATTTTGAAATTTTTGGAACAAATTCAGAAAAAAACTATGCCAGATATTCTATAAAAGCTAGAAATTGTGAAACATTCAATTCAAGACGTGTTAAGTTCTATTAAGATAGAATTTTAAATCTAGTGTGTTGCAAACCAGAGGGTGAAAATGCAGGAGGAATGTCGGTATCTGACAGAAACTATAAATAGCCAGCCTGATACTACTCTGTAAGCACCTTGCAGGGTGAAGGGAATCCGTTGTTTCCAACAATAGTTTGTATAGCCAGTTTTGAGTAATGCGATCACAGTTGTTTTCTGATTGGTTGCAGGGCACACAAAACCAACAGAGAATATCTCTCGTGGCATTTGGACGATAGTTATCTTTAAGTATGGATGTATGTATATGTCACCCGCATATATGATTTTCAACATTTCGTCGGTAATGTTTTTCATGTGGGTGTGAGTTTCACCCGCACATATATGTTTGTAACAAATAAATTAACTGACAAAATAATTTACATTGGCTGTAATTGTTATTAAAGTTGATAAAATTAGCAATTTGAGCTTATTACTCTACATCGTGTATTATCCACTATACGGCTAACCAAATTAAACTGCTAAAATTATATAGGCTTGATTGTTGTCCATGTACATAAAAAATTATCATCTTATAATAATCTATTCTTAAAGTAATTTAACAATTTGAATATATATTGTATTTATTTTACTTATAGATGTGCGATTAGTCACTTTTCAATTCGAGTCGAGTTCAAATTGAGTTTGAATGAAAACATCAAACTTATTTCAAATTCAAGTAATATGCAAAATGTGTGTACTGATATTTCAAGTTTAGTTTTTGATATAGATTCATGCATAAACTATAAGTACAAACATATATTTTTTTAAAGATAAAATTTTTTGCTAAAAAGGATATGCTTACAAAAAAAGATGTTTAAATTAATTTAATATTGTTATTCAATTAAACTTTTATTAAATAAAGCCAAAGGGAAGATTGAGGGACTGTATTTGATATGAAATAGTATCTTTAAATTGAATAGAATTAATTAAACTAGAAATTTTCGAGCTAAAGTGAAAATTCAGAGTAGGCACTAACATTTTTTGAGTTCTGTAAAAATCTTCGAGCGTCGAGTTTGAACAACAACTAAAGCGTGACTTGAACTCTAATTTTCAAGTACTCACATTCCCCTAATTTAATCCCAATAGTTATTATTATCTTATAGTTTCACACACCTTCACAATTTGAAACTGCAAATCTATTTAGTGTGCATTTAGCCTCACTAATACTCAATGAAACAGTTTAAATCAAATAACAATTGAAATACTTTCAAAACATATTTTTTTAAAGATAAATACACACCATTCACATACACAGTTTTATAAATTCAATCAAATCCAATTATGCTTTACAGATGTATTAGTTACTTACGTATAACAAGAATGTTGAATTGAATCGCATAACACACCTCTAATACTTATGATATTGAGCTGATTAAGTGCTCATTTAATTATAGGCTTGCATAGCTGGTGACACAAGTTAAATTGTCTAAACTGCATCACCAGTGACTGAGAGGCCAAGTTTTGAATCTTGGGCCAGATATATTGAGGGTGTTTTTTTTCGAAACCATTTCCCCCTTCTCTTTGTTCCAGTGTGGCTACATTCCCTCTAAATTCTTTCTTACTCATGTATAGTCCTATTTTTATAAATAAATGTGAATAGCCTGCGTAAATAGGATGCAGTTCAATCTTTATTTTTAAATAATTAATTTGCGATCTGGTCACAAGGTCCCGCAACTAGTTTGTTTTATTTGCATAATTACTTACTCTATGGCACTAGTAACTCAAAAGTTCATTACCGCGCTTATAAACCTATCCCTATCTTGAGCTAGTTCTATCCAGTCTCTCTCATTACACCCTATCTTTAGCTAGATCCAATCAGTTCCCCCTCATATCACCCTATCCCTGTATTGAGCTAATTCTATACAGCCCCCCTCATTACACCCTATCCCTATCTTGAACTAATTCTATACAGCCCCCCTCATTACACCCTATCCCTATCTTGAGCTAATTTTATCCAGTCTCCCTCATTACACTCTATCCCTATCTAGAGCTAATTTTATTCAGTCCCCCTCATTACACCCTATCCCTATCTAGAGCTAATTTTATCCAGTCCCCCTCATTACACTCTATCCCTATCTAGAGCTAATTTTATTCAGTCCCCCTCATTACACCCTATCCCTATCTAGAGCTAATTTTATCCAGTCCCCCTCAATACACCCTATCCCTATCTTGAGCTAATTCTATACACCCCCTCATTACACCCTATCCCTATCTTGAGCTAATTTTATACACCCCTTCATTACACCCTATCCCTATCTTGAGCTAGGTTTATCCAGTCCACCTCATCTCTTTCAGGTCCATTCTAATGTTATTCTAACGTTTAGGTCTTCCCGATGGTCTCTCCTCATTGGGTTTGCCAGTCAGTACCCTGAACAAGGTTCTAGAATCTCCCATTCATGCTGCATGTCCTGCTCACCTCAATCTACGAGACTTGATTATCCTAACACTGTTGTGTGATGAGTACAATAAACATGTTGATCATATGTCTAACATTTTGTGAAAGTAAAGTAGTTTGAACCTGCTCCAGTGGCTGAGTGGTCTAAGGCTTCACTCTCGTGTTAGCCTTGACTGCAGAAGAAGGGGATATCGGGGTTCAAATACTGGTTGGGTCTACTAACGGTGGTTTTCCTAAATTATTTCCCACTCTCTTTCCAAGCAAATGTGGGTGGATCAACACTTAAATGTTTCCTTCCTCATCCTTATCCCATTAGTAGAGTAATTATCATATATGCATTAAACATGAACAGGTAGTGTAACGATGTTACAACAAATGACAACATATAACGCATACCACCCAGTAATATGGAATTACAGTACTCACCGTCTCACCGTCTGATGGAGCACAAACACACTATGACATCCTCTTCCTTGGATTAAACAACATCTACTGAAACGAGACTCTTTTCAGTTCCTCGCTCGTCATCGAAGCCCCGCCCACAACAAACAAGGACTTAACTTGATCAAGATCGTTTCAGGTTCCTGCCATCTGGGATATTCTGTAAACTTCGAGTGGTTACTGGACTGACCACTAAGCTTCGAGAGCGCTAGTCATCTCCCTTCTTTTGTTCTTTGTTTCCGCCCTACTTTCCCTCTTCTCTGAGGACATGTGTAGGTTGTATTTGCTATATAATGGCTGGTATTGTTTACCTCGGTACTTTTTTGTACTACTGGCTTGCACAAAGGTGAGGGCGCCGATATAAATTAGGGCTAGGAGACTTTATTCAAAATTCTGTTCTGATATAAATAATGGAGAGGATTCTTTTCTAAATTGTTGTTTGGGCTTACTTTAACATAATCATGTATTGTAGATGGATTTTTTGGTGGGGTTTAACGTGGATGAGCCGCGAGTCAATAATATTTGTCTTAATGGGAAATCATGATTTGCGTTAGTACTCATTGTGTACTTGTGGCGCGCTCTCATCTTCATTTAGTTCAGTTAACCGATTACTTTGGTATATTTACAAATTTCTGGGACGTTATTATGCTAATGTACAGTAGCCCCACGGCTTCTTTGGTGCTGACTGACAGCTCACAGCTGACTTCTGACAGTCAACATTTAGGTATATACCTAAATGACAGCTGCTAAACACATGTTTTTGCAGATCATATGGTTCGGTGTAGGGATACATAATTTGGTCTGGTAGCTTTTCAAAGCTGTCAGCCAGCACCAAAGAAGCCATGGGGCTACTGTATGCATGCTTTAATTGCATGGATTATTGGATATATATTTAAATCAAATCAGGTTATCATGTTAGTTTGTATAGATTCTAACGGTGATTTATGAAATATATTTATAGACTTCAATGACAATTGTTGAGATTTATATATTTTAGATTAAATCACTTTATCTTATTACACTTGTTTCTGCTGTGACAGAATGAATTATATTATATATATATTTAAAGTAAATTTTATTGCTTCACAATTTCGTATATATTTCAACAATAATTGCTATATTATGTATATATTATTAAAATTAAGCCTTCTTGCTTTTTGGATTTGCATACGCTTTTGCAACAGTCAGTTTGAAGTATTTTATCGGTGGTTTTGGATTAACACTTTCGACCTTGGGAATACGGAGTTATCCTATTCATGTTTATAGAAAGGGCTATTATAGATTCTCTTTTAAATGACTGGAGATTTTGTTATTCACCTTTGGCCCAAGGTCGTCCACTCTCTTGATGAGAGTAAACAAACAACCATTTGTATCATGGTCTTCTGCCAAATATTTAGGGGACTTGTATAAGTATTTAGAATCTAGAGTTTTTACTTTAACTATGTTCCCTTTGGGGACTTTATATCTGATGTATATTTATGAAGGCTAAGTTTAAATCATCTTGGATTGATGTTTGTTGCCAGACGACACATTGGCTGGCTCTCTAATGCCATTTTGGGAATATATGATGTATCTTCATTACCTTTATATTGGACTAAATTAAAATAAAACTGTCTGTTTTCTCTTGTGACTCGTTGGTGGTTTTTAACCACGCTTCCTGGTTACCTGTGGGTGTTACAGTAGTAAGATTCAGTGATAAAACAAAAAAATGTAATTTGATTTTCAAGACACACTACTAATATGGTATATTAAATAAGAGTTCATCTATAGTTTTTTTTCTTAGCACCGCATCTTACTACCTGTTTGGGTGTTGCATGTACTAAATACTCTTATAGGTTAGGGATTAAGAAGGTTGAAATTAGAGGACATGTACTTGCATTTGTGTGAGAGAGTAGGAAACCATTTAGGGAAAAAAACCACTTAGTACACCTGACCGGGATTGAGTATACAATGCAACATGAATTTATGATTATTATTGCCGATTTCAGCATGATTATCAAATTTAACTTTAGTGGGGGTGAGGGTGGGGGGTGGGGGAGGGGAATGAGGCGGTATCCAGCATCCATTTCTCCGAAGTGGGAGCTAGGCTAAAAAAGGTTAGGAACTACTGCTTTACCATGCGGCCACTGAAGCAGGTTTATCTTCTATAGGTGAAATCACAAATTAAAAATAACAAAAAACCCAAACAAATAGAATACTTAGCGAATAACATGTTATATTTTTAGACAAAATTTCTGATCTTAGGGCTACAAGGCAGACAAATTCTACATTGCAACTCAGGGGCCTAGACCCAACACGGTGGTGGACTTCTGGCGAATGGTATGGCAGGAACAAGTGAGCGTAATCGCCATGCTAGCAAATGTCATAGAAAACGGCAAGGTGAGGCCAACTTAGAATAGACATAAGATATATTTATAGTGTATGTAATCCAACTATGCTCCAATGTTCATATGTGTGCCCATGCATGCACTTTGCTCATTTCCTCGATTGCTACCAGTTATCACAAATCCAGACCACTGTTATGAATGTCCGATTGCCTGCAAGGAGATGGGTGCCGATTCAGAAACATCCACTTTCAAATGAGATGATAAAAATTATGCTTATAGAAACTACGAAAATATATTGAGGCCATTGATGGCTAGTGATTTTGTTGGCGGAGAGGCACTAATAATTTAGAGATTAGTTATTTGTTAAAAAGCTAAGGCCTTCTTCTTCTAAAGATTTGCATGTTTAACAATGATTTATCTTAGTGTCGTATTCATAATAGCCAAGTATAAATAAATGTAATTTGTATTACAGAAAAAGTGTGAGCAGTATTGGCCAGAGCTCGGAAAAGAAGAGACACATGGTGCTGTGACTATACTGACAGCTGATGTTAGTGTGCTTGCAGATTTCACATTCAGACATTTCAATGTATCATGCAAGTCAAAGAAGAGAAAGGTAATGTAAACCATAAACAACGATAGGCTTCATACTTAAGAACAAGAGAATTTACTGTCAAAAATCTTACACATATACACACAAATCTCACGTCTGACATTTTAAGCATACACACGAACCCGCTAATATAAGAACGTTGTATTCAGGAGACCAATGATTAGGAATAAATAATATTGGCTAGTGCATTGAAACAGTGACAAATAAAAATTAATATCCCTCTTTAAAGAAGGGTTTCTTGTGCTCTTTTAACCTAGTGATTTCAAATAAATATATCACATTACTTATGAACTAGTTATAATAAGAGATTTATAGCTCAAGTTTAACTTGAAGCATGACAACATATTACTAAATGTATTTAAAAGTGAATATTTTGAACTAAAATTAAATCTCCTTTAATGGAGCTAGTTTTTTGATGCATAGATTTTCCATTCTCTTTTATAATAAATGCAAATCATTTCCTATTAATTGCCTTCATCATGCCTCCCCCCTCCAAATCCCTCAATTAAAGTGATACATTAGTCACAAATGAATAGTCGAGGGTTCAAGCACAGAATTAGTTCACCACCATTATGCTTGACTTCTATACAAGAGATTGAGATTTGAACAATTTGAATCCCTGCACTTACCAGATTGCATTTTTTTTTCATTATTTAGGTTAATGTTGGTGTATTTACTTTAAATTATCCTACTCATGTATACTAAGATTAAGTTGTTGATACGCTTGCATTAGTTGGATAAATAAAAGAGTTGAATAAACCATTATAAAGAGACATGTAGAAATAAAAGATTAATGAAGCTGTTAGCTCCCTTGAATGTTTCAATACGCTGTTTTTCAAATAAGTAGAAAACAAAGGCAAATACCTGAATGGTCCCTAAGATTTAAAAAGGGAACTGGAGGAAAATAAAACAAGAGTTGCAATTACAGCATTGAGTAAGCACTATACAAAAATTTAATTAAGATTAGGTGCGATTGATTCAGGAAGATGTACGTTGACTGAAGAAGGAAAGTCACTAGGTGATAGATTCAGAGGAAAGTGAAACATATGTAAATCTAAGATTAGCATTTTGCATAGTAATGTAAACAAGGTGGAGGCAATACATATGTATGCCCCACAAGTCGGGTACCCAGCAGAAGAAAAATACAAGATATAGAAAGACAAAGGAGAAACGAGTGGCAGGTGGGAAATCTTAACGAAAAAGTAGGAAAAAAGAAAGGAGGGTTTGAAGAGATGTTAGGGAATGAAGGATGGGGAGAGAGAAACAATGAGGGTTGTTGGAGTTATGTGCAAGAAATAAAATGAAAGTGGCAAACAGCTAATATAAGACGGAAAGAGAAAGTAATAAGATCACTAGACATAGTTGGGGTGGGGAGCAAAAGTTGGTGATAGACTACTTTATCATGGATGAAGAAATGAAAAGGCAGACATAAAGGAATGAGAAAGTAGGAGAAAGGTATTAAGACAAGAAAGAAGAATAAGAGTGTGGAGGCTAAAATAATTAAAGGCAAAATGCTCAATACCCAAGGATGAGATGCAAAGTGTAGCGGTTGAATAGGAAAGGTTTAAGAACAATTTGGTGGGGACGGCAAAGAAGTTATGGCGGGGAGCATATAATAATAGAAAGTGGAAGGAGACAACCTGGTGTAATGAAAGGGGGAAGGAAGCAGTGGAGGAGAAGAATAAAACATCCGGAAGCGGTTTTATGAATAGGAATGAGGAGATATAGGAAGAATATATGGAGAAGAAGAATCGAGCAAAGCGAGTGGTACGGGAAGCCAGGAAGGATTGGCTACAAAAATGGACAGAAATGCTGTTACCAGACGTGGAAGAACGTAACGTTTATAGCCAGGTAAGAAACAGGAGGAGGGAAAAAAGACAAGAAGTTAGAATGATAGATGAAGAAGGAAGAATGTTGAAGACAGGAGAGGATGAAAAGGAACTATGAATAAGATATTTTGTGATGATGTTAAACCCGGAAGAGGAAAAGGATGATAGTGAAACAGAGGAACAGGAAGAAATATCAGAAGGGGGGGGGGGG
>CABEEJ010000230.1:203932-234454 GCA_901482245.1 Timema douglasi | reverse complement strand
CATGGAACGAGGTGGAGGGCGCATTATTGAGGATGAAACAAGGATAAGCACCAGGTGTGGACAAATTGACTGTCAAATGATAAGAGCTGCATGTGAAGTAGGTATACAATGGTTAAACAAGATGGTGAAAGTGAGTTTAAAGGAAAACAAGGTACTGGAAGAAGGAAGCTATACTACATATTTTCAAGAAAAGAGCTAAGAAGAGGTCTACAAATTAAAGGGGGATAGCACCGATATGCCACTGTACAAAAATATATGAGAAAATATTGGAAAATGAAAGGAAGGTGCAGAGAGGAACAGCACGGATTTTGATCTTGGCTATACAACAGCTGATGGAAATAAAATAATAAAATATGAATTTGGGAAAGATTTGGTAATGGTATTTATGGATGTGGAGAAGGCATATGATAGAATTGATAGAAACAAGTTGGAAAGCGATGGAGGAGGCCAAAGTGGAAAGAGGAGTTGTAATGAGAGTGAAACATGTGTATCTGGAGCTGTGTTAAGACGAAGTAGAATGGGAGGACAGAGTGGTTACAAAAAAAAAAAGATGAGTGGAGCAAGGAAGTGACCTCTCACAACTACTATTTGTAATGGAAATGGTCTTGAACAAAGTGGGAGGAAAACTCAGTGAAGAAAGACTGAAAACCATGATGTTTGCTGATGACTTGATGGTATGGGGGTATAAGGAAGAGGAAGTACAGGAACAACTACAAGAATGCAATGAGGAAGTAAAAGAGTGTGGAGTGAAATTTAGCATGGTGAAGTGTAAAGTGATGGTAATGATAAGGAAGAGGATAAGGCCTAGTAAAACTATTAAGTTGGATGGAGTAGAGCTGAGAAAAGTACATACTGCAAAATATTTTAAAAACATGACCGAGCCGAAAGGTGGAAGTAGAGAAGATCTAATGAGAAGAGGACAGCAGGGAGAGCTGTTATATAGTTGTATAAGATACCTACTATGGAAAGATAAATCTCCTTGAAGTGTAAGGAAGTGTTGTACTACAATATTATTATAAGTTATTTATTCAGCACTTAATGTTTAAGGAATTATTTGTGGCACTGTTTAAATGTGTTATAAAACCAATCTTATAGAATAATCTCATCCTAGCAGAATCCTATATCTAAACAATACAGTTTGCTAACATCGAGAAACAAAATCACTTTTGTTTAAATTTTTAGGTGCAGAATTAGTTTAGGTAGTATTTAAATTTCCTGACTTCTTATTTTTGATTAAATTCCCTGGCAATTACTTGTTTTTCCTGGCATTTACCTGTTTTCCCTGACAAAAAAAATCCCTAACTCTAGGTTTTATTTGTCTGTAGCCGCTATGAATGTTAAGCATAGTAAGTAATATTAGGTTTCCTAAACCAGAACATTATAAACAAAAAAACCTCCCTTGTGTAGGTGAGTCACCTTCATTTCACATCATGGCCAGACCACGGAGTTCCCTTCTATCCCCAATCTGTGGCGGCCTACCTCAAGAAACTGCTCCTCACACCCCGGGGCACTGGACCAATACTTGTTCACTGCAGGTGAATAACAGCTTCTGAAGAAAACTATTTTGGTTTATTTGGTGGAATCAATGAAAAGTTTATGGAAAAAATATTCAAGCATGTTGTTGGTAGTCCATTTTATTTATAATAGACTTCGACATTGAGTGAGTAGAAATATAGGAATCTGTAGATTGATTAGGCAACATGGATGTCTTTTTTAGCACCGCATATTTCTTCCCGTTCGGGTTATATGCATATATAATAATTATGCTAATGTGTTAGAGATGAAGAAGGTTGATTTTAGAGAAAGTATGGAGTGAAAGTGAAAAACCATTTATAGAAAACCACCCTCAATACACCTGACCAGGATTCCAACCTCGATCTCCCCGTCATTGGCAGTCTAGTTTATTGAGTGTGTGATGCCATAGAACATGCGGCCACCGAAGTGGGTCTTAAGATGTTCAATACCAGATTGCATCTAGATAAAATGGGAGTATCAGGCTTGATGACCCAGGATTGTTCACCTTGATGTAAGGGAACTGATTGATGTTTAGAGTGGAAAATAGATAAGGAAATTTAGGTCATATTAGAGTTTAAAGATTAAACTGCATGATAGATTGCATGGACTAATGGATAACTTTCATGCTAGACTAGACTGTCGGTGACAGGAAGATTCGTGTTAAAATCCTGCTTGGGTGTACTGAGGGTGATTTTTAACAAATGTTTTCCCACTTTCTCTCCACAAAAACATGAGTACATTTACTCTGAAATTCTACCTTCCTAGTCCCTATTCTATTAGAGTAATTAATATATGTATTTAATCTGAACAGGACCGCCTCTGTGGTCTAGTGGTAAGAGATTTCAGCTACAGATCCAGAGGCCCCAGGTTTGATCCCTGGCCCTTCCAGATTTTCTGTGAAGCAGTGGGTCTGGAACAAGGTCAACTCAGCTTCACGAGGACAAATGAGGAGCTATTTGAATGAAAAAGAATCAGTTACAGGCTAGAAAACTGAGAATAGTGGCTGGAGGGTTCGTTGTGTTGAACACATGACACCCCTATTCTACAGAGGTTGGCACTATCTTCGTCAACAGCCGGCGGCCACTTGGTCAGTATAGCTTGATTGTGGGATGATGCCAGAGTTTATAATCTGAGCGGGTATTAAGAAGTGGTGAGTAAAAAGCGCTACAGATTAGCACCGTAGGTTGAATTCCTAGTAGATAAGTAGGTATGTAGCTGGGAATCTTAATATTTGGTAAATATGTTTTTTAAGCTGTGATCATTGATCTATCAAGTGTAATGACTTGTGTATTCATCCAAAACAAGGTGTCCATGGAAGTAATTCATGTGGTACAAACATGATGCACCATACGTTTAGGACAGTGTCAAATGATCTTGACTCTCACTTCATGGATTGGAAACTAAGCATAGTGTCTTAAAATTGTGAAGCAGCATAACACTTTGCAATAATCAAAGTGCAATTTTCATTATACTTAGTGTAACTTTATGACTAGGGTAATGTCTTGTGCGAACATAATAATCATTTGTTTGAATCTAATCATATTTTCCTAAATAGTTGGTATAGAGGAGAGTTATACTCTAACTTCTTTTTTGAATACAGATACACTATTATGGCCTGAACAGACTAGGAAACCAAGGGATCAACCAACCTAAGGGTGTTTAAAGCTTTGAAATGTTGAAGCCGATGGCCAAATCTCCTTTGCTTTGATTTCAACACCTACAATAACCTCCGCAGCTTTGAAACATTTCAAAGGGAAAATAAATCTTTGATATTAGAATAATTTGAAATTTATAGTTAATTATTACATATTTAAACATATAATTTTTTTGAACAATTATTTAACAGTATTTAAATACTGATTAGGGATTAATGGCATCTGTAATATAAGCGTATGGATAAATTCTGATGTGTCAGAATAAGGACACTATAGTGTGCTTTTCTTTTTCTCTAAATCTTTCTATTTACCTACATACAATAATCAATAGTTTAGAAATTAAAAGTAGTGTTATATGACAAAAACAAAAAATATATCTTCGACTTTGCTATGCATGATGAATATGGAAAAGCTAATTTAGTTGTTAACTACGGTTATAGCCATATCTTAATATCTTTAAATTCAAAAAATGACACCTAGACACAAGAATAAAATCCAGAATCTTTGTTTTAGTATGCCAATACTCTTACTACTGAGCTATCCATCGATCACTGGATCACTTAATTGATCTTATGATTTTAAACACGTCCATCATAGACTGCCTTAAAATATGAGTGAAGAATGACTATACGCGTGGGATGACTCTTGTTTATCTCAGTGGTAAGAGTATTGGCATACTAAGCCAAAGGTTCTGGGTTTGATTCTCGTGTCCAGATGTCGTTTTTATAATTTAAATAATATTTTCTATGCATGCTTCAATCTTTGTTTCATATTTAAAAAAGATACCATTGCACACTCTTATGTGATATTAAAATGATACCATTTCAGCGCTGGCGTGGGCAGAACCGGGACCATAATCTTGGCTGACATCTGCCTGCGCATGGCCGCTGCAGAAGGAGCTGTTGATATACTGGGATTCCAACAGAGCATGAGGGAGCAGCGACCAAACATGGTGGACAACCTCGTGAGTCTGTTCTCTCACAATGACACTGTGAACAGGACCTTAACCTGAATGACATGTCTGGTCACATGACACTAGGGAAGTAAATAATATTACTGATCCTAATTTAATTGTTTCTTAAGGTTCCTAGTACAATAATGTTGACAATCACTTCTAAGAAAAACTAACAAAACGTGTAGTAAACTAAACAAGCTCAAATAGTTAGTATTTATCAGAGTGGCCACATTATTATGCTTTTCAGAACTGGTGTTACAGACAAACGTATTGCAATAACATTACTGTTAAAATAACAAATGAAATAAAGCTAGAATTTCATTATAAGTTTCCTATCTTTACATATTTGTTGAGAGTTAGCTTCTGCAAACTTATTAATGTAGGGATGTAGGGGATGTGCCGGGAGGTAATTGTTTTTACAGCTTTAATATCAAAACTTTTTTTGGACTAACTCTAGATAAATCAAAATTGGCTTCAGTACAAACATAGAGATTAATTTTCTTCACGTGGTGTCCTCAACAATTGTTGAATATCGGTTAAGGGTGTCCTAGAATTAAATGACAACTTTTTTCTCTTAATTTAAAAAGTTTGTCATCCAAAGCCGGCTGTTTGTGAGGTGAAAACTAGTATTGGTTGTTGTTTGTGAGGTGAAAAGATGTAGGTAAGGGCTTTTTGGTGCTGTTTTGTTTATTCATCACATTTTACTACCCATCCGGGCCATAGACATATCTATTCTGCTAAAGTAATAGAGACAAAGAAGGCAGAATTTAAAGGAAGTTTGCATTTGTGTTGAGGGAAAGTGGAAAACCACTTAAGTAAAAATTCCCTCAGTATACTAGTTCAGAATTTGAACCCTGACTTCTATTATTCAGAGTGCCCATCAATGCAGGTAGTCTGATGCTGTTGATGATGTTTAGACGAACCAGGGTCTTTAGAAAAATTACCACTGGTGGACATAAAAAAAGGTGAATTACTTTTTATTCTTAACTTTTTTATAGAACTTTGATAAAACTACCACTATTGCATTTGTGATGTGTGAACAGACATGAGTAGTGAACAGATGTGTCAAACAAGTATATTTACAAGTGTTTCGCATAAAACATGATGCACCTCACAATGACAACACAAAAAATTGCATAAACATACAACACCTACCAAAACAAATGTTAATCACCTTTTGATCGCTTAGACAAGAAGACCAGCTCTGACCTCCTTCTATAACCGCATCGTCTAAGAACGTATCACTCTCATGTTGGACCGGACTGCCAATTACAGGGAGATCAGGCTTGAATCTCGGTCAGGTGTATTGGTGGTTATTCCAAAATGGTTTTAAACTCTTCCTCCACATGAATGCGGGTACACTTGCTCTGAATTCAACCTTACTCATACCTAACTCATTAGTGTAGTTAGTACATTGTGATGTAATTTGCCACCCTACCTCGTATTTCCCTATTTTTTTCTACTTTTGTGAACAATTTCTAATTTATTTTCCCATTTATTTCCCGTGAAATCTTCAAAGTTCATCAGCTGATTCCCAGCCTGACTTATGACAATGTTTACATATATTAAAATAAGTAAAAGGACGGAGGGAACAACGTAAAACATTGTTTTAAATAATTTAAATAAAGAATTTTGATTTAAGGAAGAACACTTACCTTTTATTAAGCATATTAATTATCCTTTTAAGAAGTGTGATTGACTGTGTTTATTTTGAAGGTAGGCCATCTTTGTTTTAACGCATGCGCAGTGCTATTAAACAAGTGAGGAGCGAGTTTTTGGTTGTAGAAGAAGAAAGGAATAAAAACAAGCGCGATTTTTAATTTTTGACAGAAGGAAATAGACATTTAATTCTTTATTAAAAACATTATTCATATTCAATTGGCTATATTTAAATACTTATATTGAACCTACATTTCATTTTTATTCTCTCCCTAGTCTATAGCCAACAATTCATTTTCGTTTTTATTTATATATAGTTTGTTTTCTCTTTGGACTTGGAATAGAACATTTTTAAATTTGAAAAAAGATTAGAAGGTTTTGAATAGTAGTGAGGAGTTCTTCCGGGGTTGGTGGTCCAACATGGAGCCAAATGGATGTGGGCTCCCAATTCCAGTTATTTAATAGTGGTTCAAAGGTGGAAGATTAAAGTGAAAGGAGTAAAAAAAGGAAGCTAAGAGTGTGTGTGAGAGCTACAATATTTATGCTCAAGTAAATTGTGGAAGAATTCGAAGTGAAACACATTTATGAAGATGGTGTTTCAGTATGGACTAATTATACATGGGTGAGGTCAAACCAACTCTTCAACTTTTGATTATTGTAATCATTTATTTTCTCTTTCCTAAATAAGTCAGAACTTATTTACTTCCAGAAGGACAAACTAATACAACAAAATAATTAACATTATATGTTATGTCTAATTATTGATTTTACTGATTGTATATATATTTTTTTCTCTTCCTTTGGTTTCAACAATACTGTGCTATACCTTGTAAATTTAGAATTATAATTAACCGGAATTCCATAGGTAGGATTTGGATGTGGACAAAAGGGAAACCACAATAAATTCACAAAAGTGCCAACAATGGTTATTTCATACATTCATTTTTATTTGTAGCCTAAATTATATTTTTCTTCAACAATCAATTTTTTTTTATCTATATTGGTCATGGTTTTTTAAGCTTTAAGTTCACCCAGAGGTCCCGAGGTTGAGAGTCGTTGTGCCACTGAGTGGATAGCCGAGGTAAAGGTTTTTTTTTACTATTATTTTTCCCCTAGATACTAGGGGTGGCGCCCAACTAAAACACAAGTATATAGGTAAAGAGAATACTCAGATATCTCTTACACTGTTTGAATGAACCGAGGTTAAAAAGTTGTTGATATCTTCCCAGTCAAAGATTATTATATATTATATTATTATTGTATTAGTATCACTGAAAAACTATATTATTACAACATATGTGGGTAGCGTGAACAGGTAGTAAGATGCAGACTGAAGTTTGTGGTAAGATTGGGGTTTGGATCCCTGTCAAGACATATTGAGGCTGGTATTTACTAAATTATTTCCCTCTATCAATGCAACTATCCTTAATGTGTATAACCCAAACCCAAGACAAGAACTGTTGGAAGACATATTGACATGTACATAAGTGTATAACCCAGATGGGTGATAGGACGCGATGCTAGATAAATAGTATTTGTAAGAGAAGACTATTTGCAAACTGTGGTAAATAGCAAGGTTCATTTTGCACAAGGGACTTTAAATACAATATTAGTACAATATGGTTTGTATGATGCAATTTTAATGTCTAGTCGAGGAATCCAATAGTAATCACAGTGACCACATTGCTTTGTATTGTACAATCATCTAAAAGATATGTTCCATGAACAGGAGCAGTACAAGTTGGTTCATCTGGTGCTGTTAGAGTGTCTAGTTGAGGAACCCAGTAGCTACCCATGTGACGACACTCTGCCTCAGTTAATCAATGTGTTGAGTGAAAACGGAACTCTCTACAAACAGTTCAAACGCCTTCAGGAGGTGCAGTGGTTGGACCAAGCACTTAAACCACCTTCTGGTGCTCAGGTCGACAAGGCAAGGATACCACAGCCCACCAACAAGGATAGGTGCTCAAACATAATACCAGGTACTACCTGCACCACACCCGAACAACAGTTAGCTTTTAGTTAAAAGATGGAGTACTCATAAATTAATTCATTCTGAAGTAGTTTTAACATTATTATTTAGTAGAGTTGGAGCGAATTCACTAATTTACGAATCTGAATTGCCAATTTAACTTAAAGTCTCGAATCCGAATTTTGGAAAAATTGTGAATGTAGGAGGAAATATAAATATAAAAGAATAATAGTAAAAGTAATTAAATGTTAACATTTTTTCTTATAATCCATTAATTATAACCCTAATAGTCAGTTAAGTGTTAAATTACTTGTCAGGGGCCTGGTTATTAAGTTCATCCTATAATTATAATTGATTCTGAACCTCCAATAACCAGTATTAGAGCTCTAAAACAAATTTAATTTAAGAGATTTAAAAAAAATCCATCTTTTTTTTTGTTTTTTGAGGACTTGAATTACAAATCCAAGCTCTTTCCGAGTCATCGAATATCCTTAAGGATTTCCAGTTTTATAAGTTATTGGAAACTACTGGCTGCAATGGAATCTAGATTACTAATCTACCTGCTTATATGCCACTCAAGTTTACATCCAATATTCAAAACACAATCCAAGATATACTCACTGGTGTTAGTCCATAAATTAGGATTAATCTTTTAGAAGGATTCATGTAACAATACTACTTAAAAAAGTATCATGCATCCTTGAGGTTTTAATTATAAATTACCTTTTTAAACCAACACTGGTGGGTAGTAGGTATCTGGACTAAGTGCCATGCTCATATAATCTGGTTTGCCGGTTTTGAAGAGGTTGGGGTTCGAATCCCAACTAGGTTTTATAAAGTTTNTTTTTTTTTCAAAATAATTCTTGAACATCCCTACACAAAAATGTGGCCACATTTTTTTTCAATTTCCACCTTCATCATCCTTACCCCATTAGTATATTTAAATACAGATAGCATGGAGAGATAGTAAGACGTGGGCCAAATAAATGAATAAATCTTTTTAAAAACAGATTTCATACAGTTTAATGTTTTTATCAATCCCCAGGTTACAATGGTCGGGTGTATCTGACACGTTATCCACTAGAAGACACTACTTCAGACTACATAAACGCAGTGAGTGTAGATGGGTTCAGAACCAAGGATCAATTCATTGTGACACAGTTCCCGCTAAAGAACACGGTGGGTGACTTCTGGAGGCTGGTTCTGGAGAAGAATATTCCACTCATTGTTGTGTTAAATGAGATTGACATGAGTGATAAGGTGAACAGTTTAATTTTTTTACAATTGTTTATGTTATGTTTTATATAATCTTACATAACTAAGCTAAATATTTAATTTGAGTTTCCTCTTATGCAGGTGTCAAACACTTAATTATTACTACTATCTGATTTTCATAGAAAGAGCTTTTTTTTTTGCGGTCAACATTGATAACATTTAACTGTTTAATTTGTGTTATTTTATATGTAGGTCTATTTTTAATACCTATTGTGTGAAAGCTGCATATCAAATGATCTGACACATGAATTTGGGAAAGAAGATTTAGTGACTTTTCTGTCAGATAAGGGCCCTTCTTATGAAAAATGCTTTTAACATTATTTGTAGGTCCATAGATCATTCATAAGTATTCTATCTTCTTTCCAGTCATTATCCATGTGTGAATTCCGACCAATGGCCGATCAACCCTTGACGCCGGTACCCTATTTGACAGTGCGATTGAAGCAACAGTCGCACAATGCAATATGGTCTGTGACCACATACCAGCTCACGGACACCAGTGTTACCACAGTAAGATTAGTTTTTTTTTATCTTATTAAAAAGAGCCTGTTTAAAAGCTAAGCTTAAAACATAATTTAAAATTTAATGATTGATTAGTAAATTCAGAACTCATCTAATGCAGCTTAAGAGCAGACAGGGGAAAACCAAAACGGTAATAAACTTCAATTTGGTTTGTTTGTGCATTTCATTGTGTGATAGTGTCGTAATATTTGGAAGAATGAACAAGAAAGATGAACAGAAACCTTTAAAAGGGAAGAAACACAATATGGGTTTTACATTGGAAGGAATAAAACCTCACACTTTACATTGCTGCCACTGAACAAAGAGGTAATGGCTGCCTCTTGAAGAAAATCAATCATTGGCACTAAGTTTAATATCTCAATAAACAAGCTGACAGAGGGTTGGTTTTTAATAATAATGGTGTCTGGACTAGATTAATCTGTAGCTCAGTTTTGCGGAAAGATTAGCAAATACTAATGTACCGTTTGCCTAGGGGATGCCAGAATGTACTAATCGTACAATCCTTCCCAAGGAGGATCTTTCCATATCCCAATCAGATGAGGGGATGATAGTGAATATATGGATGGGGAGCCAACGAAGATCTTGACCTAACTTAAACTTAATTAACCAAACCTTGGTGACTATGAGAATTATTCCTCTTTTGATGAATAACCCCTGGTACCAACCAGGTATCAAACCTGATGCCTCTAAGTCAGCTGCCAAGAGCTCTGACCACTATACCACGAGACTGTTTGTCCAACTTAATAGGATTACAATTTGCTAATTGTTTTTTCCCATTCATTATTATTCTTGCTTGAAACATACACCGACACACATTCACTTATTAATTTGTATCTTTAACTGTGTGTGGTATTCGTACACTGTCCCATGAAGCTGTGTACCACCTCTGCTCTCAGGGTGGGAGTAGCGGTGGAATAAAATATACACCCAACTGACCGGACGTCTATTTAAATTCTGTCTCTTTGAGACATCTTTTTTTTTTATGTTTGTGTATGTGCCAGTACCATAAAGATTTCACGCAGTTGCAAACTCATTTTGTCCAATACTTGACACTTAATCTACTTTCTATACTACTCACTAATTAAAAAGTTGATAATTTTCAGAGTGAAGACTAAGTATTTAACACAAAAGCTACAAAATAGAAAGATACTTACCATCACATGTCAGCATTTAAGAACCTTAATTTCCCTTCTGGAATATAATAGTTAAAACTTTCTCTTGCACCTTCTTCCAAATATACAGTAATAATTATATTATATTATTGTATATTTGGAAGAAGGTTCAAGAAAAGAGTTTTAGGAACAAGTAAGACAAACACACTATGGTTCGTATACTGAGAAATAAACCACAGTTAAGTTCACATTTTAATATACTATCAGTCATGTAATAAGGGTAAGAAATTATCCAATTACTATTTCATTCCCTTTACCCGAGGCAGGGCTTACCTGTGTGATTGAATGGACGAGAGACGATTCTAATGGGGAATGGAAATACTGAGTAGACACAAACAAATTTAATCATATAATTAATTTAATAGAAATCCTGGATATCTCAGTAGTATAGCATTGGTGCACTAAGCCAAAGATCCCGGTGTAATTTTTCAACTAATTTAAATCAAATGAATTGTGGTCTCCTCTTTACGGACATTGACCGGGTTACAATAATTTGCAGCTTGTGTGTTAATGTTCATACAGTCCGACACCTTAGCTCAGTCGGTAGTGTGTCTGCCTACTGAGCTAAGTAAGGCTCTCGGGTTCGATTCCTGGCATGGACCAAAATTTATCATTGATGAACATTGATAAATTAATGGCCAGGGACTGGATGCTGTGCCTTTCTTAGTCTTAAGTTAGATTTTAAGGCATATGAAGTTACAACAGGCCTAGCAAGCTGATAGTGGAAAATGTATGGCTTGAATAAAAAATTGACCCAGGCCATAGGCTGGAAACAGTGATGGATGTGAATAAGTGTTGATGTTCATACAAACAAATCTGTCGAGATAATACGAGATTATTCATGGTCGTGGTCCGCAGGGATTACCCCAGCAACAGATCGTGCGGATGCTGCAACTGTCTGGGTGGCAAGCCAACTGTGATCTTCCTCCTAATGTTAACACTCTCTTGCAGCTGTGGCAAGAAGTGGAAAGACTCTACAGCGGCAAGTGCCCCATACTTGTAACTTGTCTGTAAGTACTCGCAGATTGATTTTTTAACACTGGAATAAATGTTAGCACGACTTGTGTATCATAGAGATGGAGTGTGACAACGTCCTGCAAAGTACAAGACACATAAAGGGTTGATACACCTTTTAAGTTTTGAAACTCCTAACTTGTCCAGATTTTCTCTGTATCTTATATACAAAGCGATAAATAACAAAATCTCACCGTTTTCCATTACATCCTCGAGACAATAATTACTAAGACTATGAGAGCACTCCTTGCAAACTCAAACATTTTGAAGATAAAATTAATAGTTTTCTGTAGGTATGCTATTCAACTATGTATATAGAAAATTATTGCAAAAACATGACACGAATTTTTAGAATTTTCACTACTTCACACTATTAGAGACCAAATTTCTTGAATTTTCCACGTTTTACAAGTATGTATACATTTGTATGGGGAAAAAAAATATTATAATTAGAAATTGAGTTTTATATGAAGGCTATTAACTAATAATACAAGCTAATGATAACTATTGAACTTAATTGATCACGCATATGTTGCTAACAATTTCCACATATCCATCACAGACTACCTTAAAATGTGTGTGGAGAATGACCTCAGACATGAGATAACTCCTAGATAGCTCAGTGGTTTAGCATTAACATACTAAGCCAGGTGCCAGGTATCATACAATATATATATATTTGGTTTAGCATAAACGACGATTGTACATTTTTTTTAATTTTGTCATTGAGAAATATATCTACCATAATATTCATGTTAATTATGAAACCAAAACAAAAAGAAAATCAAATTATATTTAATAGTGCTAGTACTACAGTACTTAAATTAGGTTAATTTTATATCTCAAAATAAACAATTTAATGAGCGCTTATCTCCCGCCCCCCCAAAGGTCAGGTCAACTAACAGAAATAAAAATACAACCAATTTAGATTTGGATCAGACTTTAATAATTATATTTCAACCTAAACAGTTGTATTTTTTCTATGAATTGTGACCTGTAGGTCATGCACTATTGGTGTATTAGCTGTATGAATATAAACCTAGCATATATCCCTAATTTTTCAGGGATGGGTCCAAGAGTTGTGGGCTGTTCTTAGCTGTGGCATTCCTTGTGGAAAAGATAAAGCTCGAACAACAGTGTGACGTCTGCCATGCTGTCCGAACAATACGACAGAATAGAGAGCAATTCATCACGACAGAGGTACTATTCATTCAAAACCGAGAGTTATTTTGAATATTGTTTTAAAATTTACAACCATCTGGAGGTTGGAAAACAATTTTAAAAGTAAGGTATTTCAATAATCTTAAATAAAAGCTTATTTGGTAGTTCAAACTACAGACCTTTGACTTGGTAATGACTCATCAAGACAAAATGTGTTGAGTTCAAATTGTTGTTGGATTATATTTTTAAATATACTGATAAAAAAAGTTGAACATACTTCCAAGCTAGTGTTAGATGTGTAGGGAAGGAAGTCGG
Source organism: Timema douglasi (assembly GCA_901482245.1). Classification (NCBI taxonomy): domain Eukaryota; kingdom Metazoa; phylum Arthropoda; class Insecta; order Phasmatodea; family Timematidae; genus Timema; species Timema douglasi. The sequence goes on along the minus strand of CABEEJ010000230.1, from coordinate 221,239 downwards.
TTGCTTAAAATGTGTACAGCGATACAATTTGACAGGGGTATGCGACGGTCACTATTTAAATGCAAAGTAAAACCGAAGTGAAAGATAAATTTATTTTTGTTGTCACATAACACTTAGAAAAGCTTTGAAACAAATATCAGCTTTGATTTAACTTAGAAAAAAATTTCAGCTTTGACAATTACTTAGCTACGCCAATAAAAATATTAACAGCTAAATACTCAACTTATGGTCATTCATTGCCATTCTGAGCTGTTATAAATCACAACAATATAGATTTTTCAAGCATAAAACTAACAAAAAGTATTCAAACTTTGATTTGACTTTGTATATATTTCATATATTAGATTAGAGTTCGCTTCGAATTGAAAAAGTGTAATTCACACACCCTGAGTTTAGAGAAAAAACAATGCACACAACATTATTGTATGATTAGTGATGGCATTTCTGAATTTAATCATACTCGTGTTAAACCGGTCATTTAATCGCTATTCTGTGCTAAAATACTATTTAGCAGATGTTTTAAAAATGATGTTTAAATATGTTACATCTTGCTAAATATTTAAAATATTTTCATAATATCAAAGTTTTCTTCTTCCACCAAAATGCTTCAAAGATGCAAAGGTTACTGTGGGTGTCAAAGTCAAAAGGAAGAAGATTTTACATACACAACATTCCAAATTTTCACACATCCCTCTAATCTGAATGTAATCTTAGTCAAACGGGTTGATTGCCTAGTGTCCGAGTATATTAAAAACTAAGTTTGAGCCAAGTTTAGTTGAAATTTTAATTAACGGGTTTTAGTTGAACTGAGTTTTCAAAAGATATTTCATTTATAATAACTTTCTATAACATTCAGATTTTGAATAGCCTCATGAATTCATCATCAAACAGTAAAACGAGTAGGTGCCAAAGGACTAGTATTTGAAAAAATGTAAAAGCACTATAAAATAATGAAATTTTATGGGGAAAGAAGTCATTCTCTAAAGAGATAGAAAAACCCAATTATTCTCAAAATTTTCGAATGTTACTGCCATTCACCTTTTTTGCCCCCCCTTTTAAAATATTTCTTACTACAAGAATTATGAAAAAAAAATATCCAAAATTATGTGTAATAAGTGTGATAAGTTGAGAGCATTTAGAGATCTGAAGTGCTTGAAAGGGAAGTTTACTCATTTCCATTAAAACAAAACCCATCATCTATGACCAAATTAAAGTAATAATTTATCATATATTTTATATTTCAGGAGCAGTTTCAATTCCTGTATGCTGTTGCAGTCAACTACCTTGAAGCATTCCAAACATATGCCAACTTTAATTAAATGAATGAGTTGTTAGCGTCATATAAGATGTGATGCAACGCTGGCAAAATTGAAGAGAAAATTTGCACCCATTTTAGAGAGTGCACATCTTATACATCAAACCACTTCAATAAAATAAAACGGCGGCATATTATTCTAATCCCTCATAATACTAAACTGCCTTCCAATAACTGATTAAGTTGGAATTAAAATAACATACATCTTGAACGCACACAATTTGTTTCAATCTCGTTATTTGGAATATAGTGCCAGCCTAAATCATGGTTACGATCGGAAGGGATAGCCACATCACTTACCTTAATTATACTGGAGCGTAAAGCGTTTAGATAGAACACTAAAAAACACGCAATCACATTTTTAAGGACAAGCTTTCACCTTCACAGGCAGCTTCATCAGGTTGAAAGACTAGAATGATGCTTTTGGTTAGACTGCACGGCTGACTGTTTTTAGATTTCACTGTAAGCAGCACTTGTATTAAATAGATAGAAAAAATAAAGTATTTTATATAATTTTTGAGATACAAACCAACAAATTCATTCTTCGGCAATACAACTAAAATAAATTACCCTCTAAGAGGCCACCATAAATGTAATTATGAAAACCTCCTCTACCAACTGGAATGCAGCCAGTGTCAAGCACACTACATTGGTCTTACAATAGAAACACTAAGAGAATTGTCATCAACATGACACAAAAATGTAAAATAAAGACCTGTGGCATCACATGCCAAAACATGGCATCTGTACTTTAATCACCGCTACACCAACAAACTGTTCAAATCCTTCAACAAAGACATCTTCTGCAACCTCTCACAACTAAGGAAATGGTAACTGGCCCATAAATATATCACCAAATCCAGACAGGCCCCTAACCTCAACCTTAGGTAGTTCCTCTCCTTCCTACTAGCACACTTATAATTTTCAATGTCAGAACTATAATATAGAACACAAGTTTTAGTTTTTATATCCATTACAAGTGATGCTATCTATACAGTGAAATCACTTGAGTCAATCTAGCAGTCTAATTAAGAGAATCAGTCTACTCTCTTGACCTGAAGAATCTGCCTGCGACAATGAAAGCTTGTCCTTAAAAATTTGTTTTTTAGTGTTCCATCTAAGCAATTTCTATTTGAGTATCACTAAGGTGTGCTGACTATCCCTCCTATAAATTGCATTTTATATTCATGTTTTGGTATGTATGTCATTCATTATTCACAAAATAATATAAAATTAAGAAAGCAAATGGTGAATCATTCATTCCTTTATAGATTCAATTCAAACACACTAAATATGTGTCTAGGATGTTTTAAAGTTTTTATAGATGTTTTAATATTGTAAAGAAATCATATTCTGAAAATTGACACCTGGACAAGGGAATCAAACTTGGGACCTTTTGACTTAGTATGCCACAGCTCTAACCACTAAGCTATCCAGGAATCGTCCCGTGCCCAGGGTCATTCTTCACTCATATTTTAAGGCGGACTCTATGAAGGACGTGCAAAAATTGTCAGCTATAAACGTGTGATTTTATTAAGATCACAAGCTATAAAATAATACACCCACCTTCGACTCTTTAGTTGGCTTATTGCTGCCACTTGTACAGTTATTATAACTGTAAGGGATTGCATATTTAAGAATCAAATAGCCAAAGCTATTATTTATGCTTTTAGGGAGTCTGAAAATTGAAAAATGACACCTGGACACAGGAATCGATTCAGAATATGAATGTGCCATGTCATACTTCCCCCCTCCCTTCAGAGGCCTTTGTAATACAACTTTGTCCCTTTCATGAGACCCCATCATTAAAACTCCCTTCCCCTAAATGTTAAGTGTGACAATGTAAATATGACCAGTTGTTAAGTTCAAGTTCAAGTTCAAGCTCAAGCGTGGCTTGAGCTCTTAGTGAGTGTTTATAGTTATAGTTTTGTTATAAAGTTTGAATAATATAAATTAGTGTCTATTAAATCATTATGGCAAGTATAAAAATTAAAAATGTATTGAAATTGAAGAGTTAATTGATACCATTAAAAAAATGTAAGAACATTTCCCTAACTTTTCTGAAATTACATTAGATTGATCCCAAGTTTCAGGTATGGAAATATTTTCCCATGCAGGAATACCGAAATTTGGGACTCCTGTTCATCTCTAATAGCAAGTAGTTTAAAACCCACCACCTTTTATTGATTTTATGACAAAGTACTCGTATAAATGAGTGTGTAAAAGAAAGTTTCAGGCATCTTTGCCCTTCGACTTTGCTTGCGCATCTATCCTGGATGTTCAGCGTCATGTACCACAATTTGTTGGTTTGTCTCCTGGTGATTACCTTGCTCAAGGGCATGGTTATAGACAGCAAATCAATATGGTAGATTATTTTATAATACCTGTTCAGGTTGTATGCATATACATTGTATACAAATTATACCAATAAGATATGGATGAGAAAGGTTGAATTTATAGAGGAAGTGTACCTGCATCTGCATGAAGAAAGAGTGAAAAACCACCCTCAGTACACCTGACTAGGATTTGAACCCTAGCCTAGTATGAGTGTGACACCTTAGACCATGCGGCTCCTGAAATGGGTAATATGGTAGTGCAAGTAAATACAAGAGATTCCTCTATAAATTCTTAAAACAAAAAGGTTGTGAAGATTTTTTTTATTAAACAGCTTAAAGTTATTCTATATACATTAAGATAAAGAGCAGTTTGGTTATTGTTAAAAAACAAAAATAAAACAAGGGGAAAGTTTCACCGGACAAGTGTACACAAACACTTGATCGATGATTGTAGAGATTTCTTCACATAGTCAGCTCCTGAAAATACATAATTTGATAAATTAAACACTATATATATTTATAAAATAAAACAAAACAATAAAGAAATTGTGTTCTATTTGAAAGAAAATACAAGAAAGGATTCTATCTCTTAGAGCTGTGCGAAGCTTCAACTTGACTTCTAAACAAACATCAGATTCAATTTGGCTTCAAACCAAATTCTGGCTTCAAAGCTTCGCCAATAAGATTATTATTATTAGGACCGTGTCTTATTACCTGTTCGGGTTATACGCACTTACGTTAATGTGTAATGGTAGTGTGATTGTGAGATGAAATGGAGGACCTACAATTTAATGTGGAATCCGAACCATGGTGGAGGCCTGGCATTCCTCACATTCACAAGTTGTGATTAATAGAACGTCTTGTCAGAGGTGAAGGAAGGGTTTGGTAATCAGATAAATCTGACTGAGGAGTCCCGACCCCCAGCACAGAAGTCGGACACCTTAGCCCTAGGTTACTGACTTCACCGATAAGAATAATGACAGCTAAAATACTCCATATATGTTCTATTAGAGCCATTCTGAGCTGTTTTTTTAAATTACAAATTAATATTTATATGAGAAATATCTGAAAATATTGCATTGCATGTTGTGATAATATAACATGGAAAATTAGAAACAATTGTGCAATAAAACATTCAAAGTGATTTTAGTGCACAAAGTTATATAAATAACCACAATATAATGTATAAAAAAACTAAAAAAAATATTTGTACTTTGATTCGGCTTCAAGAATTTATAATATATTCTATTAAAGTTTGCTTAGAATAAAAAAAAATTGGACTTCGCACATCCCTACTATCCATCTTTCGTGTATCTTCTTTTAAATATAATACAATTACCTCATAAAGCAAAAAGAGGTTTTCCTTATAGAAATATACAATATAGAAATTAGTATTTACAATTACATGAATCAAATATACAATCATTATTCTAGACCCCTGCTTACCCACCTGATAACCATACATTTTTTTTCAAAAGATTTGCAAATTCACTTAGTTTCTGACTCTTTAATTTAAAAACAGTCTACACAAAATAGCTTCCAGCTACATGTTTTTCCTGTATACTCGAGAGATATGAAAATCCAATGCCATTTCCACGAAACATATGTTAGTTAGGGGAATTTTATGTTCTCAATTCATTGAAATCATAAACGAGGAAACAGATCTAATGGTTTTTCTTTCTCTAAGCCTGCCTTACTACCTGTTGAGATTATACGCTTATTTACTAATGACACTAATGTGTTAGGTATGGGCGGGGTTAAATTAAGAGTAATTGTACCCCTATTTAGCTGGAAGAAGGAACAGGAAAAGGGGCTTGAAAACATATAAAAGGGACGAACAAAATATGGTTTTTACAATGAAAAGGAGAACACAGTTCACAATTTACATTGCTGCCACTGGACAAAGAGGTAATGGCTGCCTCTTAAAGAAAGTCGATCATTATCACCCAATCCCTCGACTTAGGTTTCATCCTATCGAAACTCAATGGGAAAGTGTGAAATGCACAAGGCAACTTCCTAAAATAATTTATAATTTATTTAAGTGTTGAGAGATTTTAAGTGAAACTTTATTCTGACTTCATGACCCTATATTTCATTATGTACTTTTACCATTAAGTGTTAGAAGACAACAACTCTTAGCACATTAGGCCTTCAATTATTTTTTAAAAGGATGGGTACACCTTTTCAGGATTGGGGAAAAACTGTCGCTATAATTTAATTTTTAAAAGTAGGACTAGTGGACTTTCTCAAACTCAAACCAATATTACATTGAAAACACATATTCAAAATAGAAAATGCTCCACACACACTTTAATAGCAAAAAATTAGCAATGATAGAATAATTGTTACTGTTCAGTCTGCCAAGGTCATTCAGCAATGAATATTTATGAATGAAATATAGCGAAACATCACCTGTGCTATCATCATCACAGTAACATAATAAAAAGAAATAATTGCCTAGGCCTTATTTAAGTATTTAGGAAAATGACTGGAAGAGAGGTCAGTAAAGAGATAGAAGCAGATAAGAGAGATTGTAAAAGTAAAAGAAGAAAACAAACAATTAAAGCAGGAGGAATGGTAGTGGAAGATGGAGGCACTTTATTAAAATGACCTGACCAAAGGGTGGAAGTAAATCATAATAATTATGATAAATTACTTAATAGATTAGAAATGTACTAACACATTGTGGAAACGTTGAATTAATGGGATATAGATATATCTCTTTAAGGATGTACGAAGCTTCAAAAAAAAATTAGGGATGGGGACTTGAATTCCTTAGAATAGTTGAGATATTACACTCCTTATTGGTGGTTCAGAACCTTATTTAATTATAAAATGGACTTAACAACCAGGCCCCAGACCAGTAATTTAACAATCAACTGAATGTATGAATGTTATAATTAATGGATTATTAGAAAGAATGTTAACATTTAGCTACTATTTTTATTTTCTATTATTCCATTATATTTATATTTGATCTCATCTTCATAATTAATATGAAATATGAATTTGGATTGGAGGATAAATTGGAGATTCGGATTATTAAAATAGTGGATTTGACCCAACTCCCCCCAAAATAAAAATATTAGCTATGAGAAAAAAAATTATCTGATTTTGATAATTACAATTGTGAAAGCTAAAATATTCAATGTATGTTAAATTTGTTAAGTGCTGCATCTTACTACCAGTTGGGGTTATATGCCTATGCACTAATTACAATGGATTAGGGATGAGGAAGGTTAAACTTAGACAAAGGGTGTCTAAATTTGCATGGATAGTGTGGGAACATTTTGTAAAAACCACCTTCAATACAACAGACCCATGATCGCCCAGTCATTGGCAGTCTAGTCTAGTGTGAGTGTGAATGATGCCGTAAGACCATGTTGTTTTTCACTAATAGTTTGATTTAAAAAATTTAAATTAAATATTACAAATAAATGCGCAATATTTAAAAAAAAAACTGATTTCAGTGCAGGTCACTTAAACAACCAAAATGTATTTTTTTCAAAGCACTACGCGACTAACCAAAATATTAGAACTTCACATAACCCTACTTTAAGGAAAACCTCTTTTCACTTTTTGAGGTACAATTTGTTAGACATGGAAGAAGGTATAAGAACGGAAGCCAAGCTGAAAGAATAGTTAGGTTAGGTCTTAATATAACACAAACTTCTTTTTTTTCTTTTATCTAACATTCTTCACACTTTGAGCTTATGATCACCTTCAAAATTATACATGATTTTAAATTATGAGGTGTAAACATAATGAAGAGTGAAGTCAGTTTATTTTCTATAGTGGCCTAAACTAATTATACTTTTAAGTTGTAAAGTTTGCTTACTGCATTGTAACATTACATTAAATCACAGAAACATTATTTAATTATTATGTGTGACTCGAAATTATAAATTTCTTTTTAATACTGAATTTCATTTCTAAACATGGCTGCCTATATTCCCAAGTTTGAAAGCGCTCAGCACCATACTGACCATTATGGCATTGACAATGTCATTCTGGTTGTTCTTGAGTGCCTTGATGGCCTTCCCCCTACTGACGTTGGCCTGTGACATGACGAGGTCAACATCCTTCTCCTCCACACCTGTCTCGTCAACATCTTCTTCCTCAGACTCCTCTTGAATGGGTGCCACCACCTGTAATACACAAAAACAACTAATGAGACTAATCAACTGGCATAGGTGGATATTAAAGATGTAACTCAATTGGAACCATTAACGTTTTTTTATACATACACATAAAGCGCAAACAGGATGTAAGACGCAGTGCTAAAAATAATAATCATACTTGTTCATATTTCCTTGGAAAGTACTAAAAATAAGTTATTTTACTAGATTCTGAGACAAATATTTTTATTAACGGTTTAGGTTATACGCATATGTACTAATTAAAAAAGTGAATTAGGGATTAGTAAAGTTGAATTTTTATGAAGTTTACATGCATTTGTACAAAGGAATAACTTAAGTACACCCAACCAAGATTCAAACTCCAATCTCCCAGTCTATTGCAAGCATGACGGCTAAAACCATGCAGCCACCAATTAATTTAAAGTGTACTTTAAACTCCCCACACAAATACTATTACTTATAAAGAAATTAAAGCAGGCGCACGCACACACACACACACACACGCACACACACACACACACACACACACACGCGCACACACACACACACAAGACCAGCGGAGTTCTAGTCACACAAATCATTGTCAAATTGCTCACAGTTTGACTGCCAGCACCATCTGCAGCTGGAGAGTCTTGAGGAGCCTTAAATTTCTCTGCCTCTCTAACTTGGGCCTGTTGGCTCAGGTCTTCAATCTGGAACAGACAATATCGATATTTAATTACACATAAACCATTTAATACCAATGAAACTAGAGTTGTTACGATTTAGATTCTTAAATTTTAACACAAATTTTTTTATTCTTGATTCCTCAACATTTAGGATCTCAAAAATCTTTTTTGAATCCAGCCCCATTAAAAATGTGTTAGTTATTTATACAATGTATAATATTTAATTGCAAAAAGCAACTTACAAAAAAACACACTAAAAAGTGATGGTAAAAAGATAGAGAAAATCAAGATATCGAAAATTATGATACCAAGATTTATCTTAAATTCTTTAGATATGATCAAGAATCGAGGTTATTGAGGAACCAGATTGAGAGGGGTACACACTCAGAGGTCCACTTTTTCAATTCGAAACAAAGTCGAACCGAATATTATAAAATCTTCCCGAAGCTGTATTGAAGTTTGAATATACATAAAAAGTTTAGTGTTGGTATAGAATTTAGCATATTGCTATTTTAGGTATTAAATTTATTTTACAATATTATATCACAACATGTAATTTAATTATGCAAGATTTTTGTTAACTGAACCTTAATTTGAGATGACATATTGACCAAATTTGAACTTAAGTTTATGTTTTAACTTTAAATAATTTGACTGGTGAAGCTTCGCAATTGTTGAATTTGGAATTTTACTTTCGAATCAAAGTTGAAGATGACAAATATTCAAAGCAGAGTTCAAGTTTTTGAAGCTTTGCCCCCCACCAATTTGACAATCTAAACTCAAACAAAAGACATTATTTGATGGATAAGTTACTACAATATATACGAGGGTCGTCCAGAAAGTAGAACCTAATTTGATTTTTAAAAATTCAAACAAAATATTTTTAACGTAATTTTTTTACTATGACATTCCTTGTTTATTTTCTACCCAGTCTTCACCAGGTTAAGGCACTTGTCATATTGTGTGACAGGTTTTTGTATCCATCACCATAGATATCTGCCTACCATCATTACATCTAACCATTCCTTGACTGCAGCCTTCACTTCATCATTTTCAAATTATGTCCCACCCAAAAATGTCTTCAGTAAAACTAAGGATCTGCGAGTACCCGAGCTCAAGCCTTTAATAAAAGCTTGGAATTAAACTCAACCCCTTTTTGGGCTCTGCAAATTTGAGATTGTTGTATTAGGTTTTTTTATGTTGTATTGTGGGGTTGATGGATGAAACTTTATTATTTTAATAATCATTTGATTTTTAAGACACAGTAGTTAAGTTTTTAAAGTATATATTCCTTGAATTAAATCTCAGCTCGACTCTAAGGAGCTTTTTGAGATAATCAACTTTAAATGGAAGATCGTGAATTCACAGACCATTATTTCATAAAAACAAGACAAACCACTACTTGGTAAGAAGGGAAAATAATCCCAATTGATACATTTTAGGTTCTCGATGAGGATTAAACCCCGAACTCTTGTTAGTAAATAGACACAATGAATCAACTATAATTAACATTACCTTTGCCTCTCCAAATACAATGTATGTATCCGACGCTGGGTTCTTGTACACATCAGGCTTGTTAATGACAAACAAGATATTCTTTGATTTCCTTATCGTCACTCGGCTCACACCTTGGACCTACACAAAATAATAATAATAATAATAATAATAATAATAATAAGAGTTGTTAATAGAGACAGGTCAGCTACTTACAATTTTCCTGCCTTTCCCGATCAGTTTCCACCCTGTAACTACCCCACAAATTATCAACCTTTGCTTGCTTTTCAAGAATGCTTAACTTGTTTTCCCGCAATGCTAGAACAAATGTCACTGTTCAGTCTGCCAAGGTCATTCAGCAATGAATATTTATGAATGAAATATAGCGAAACATCACCTGTGCTATCATCATCACAGCAACATTCATTATAAACATTTTTAAATGCTATTTTTTTCCAAACAAATGCTTCAAAACTGTGGAAACTATAATAAATTAGTGACATTGAAATTCCGCAAGATGTGTTTTTATGAATTTTTACCCTGCATATTATTTTGAATGTATTATAAATCAAAATAGAGCAGAATTGAATCTTACCTAAACATTGACTACCTGACCTTTGAGCAAATAGTGTTAAATTTTGTTGATTTTAATGAAAATTTACACTATGAAAAATGTAAATATCTATTCACTCAAAAGCAGATTTCATTCTTTGAAATTATTTTTGTCTGAAATTTCAAAGTAAAAAAAATTCTAATAATTGCATTATTACAATTTTCTTCTTAATATTCCTATTACCTATACCAATAAGAGTTCCCAGTCCAGAAAATGCATTTCCCAAGATCAAAGATCATTGTAAGTGAACCGGCCATCTTCATGGTGACCACAGGCAGGTATTTCAAGATTAGGAATTATAATTTTAGCTATAAATTGGCTATTCATAGCTCTATACCACTTTTGTTTGGATTTAATTTAGTTTTTTTTAGCCAAATAAAATATTTTATTCAAGACTTTTATATCAAAATGCAACTTTTTATTTAACAAAATTTGATAATTTCACTATCTTAAATCTAAGCCTCTAATAAAGAAAGAAAATTCCTTTAGTAATTATGTGTACTGTGAGTGACACATAAATAAATTACCTCTCAAAAATGTATAAAACTCTCATACCCATAAAAATACATTTTGGCCCCTTTTCCCTCTTTCTTTTAGGATAATAAATCAACAAGGGAACAATGTATTTGTTTAGTTGTTTATTGCCCTGGCATATATGAAAAACTTTGTGAAAGACCTGATCATAAAAATGTTCACCCCATCATTATTATTAACACCGCGTCTTACTACCCATATGGGTTGTACGCACTTACGCTAATGTGTAATGATAGGGTGATTGTGAGGTGAAATGGAGGACCTACAGTTTAACGTGGAATCCGAACCACGGTGGAGGCCTGGAATTCCCCACATTCACAAGCTGTGATTAATATACGACTTGTCAGAGGTGAAGGAAGGGCTTAACAATCAGTTAAATATGTGCCGGGGCCGAGGATTGAGCCCTGGACCCCAGCTAAGAAGTCCGACACCTTACCCCTAGACCAGGTCACCTTCACCCCATCCAACAGGTTACTTTTTTTTAAGTAAAAGTGTAGCTCGTGACACAATTATTTTGAAAAGAGAAACTATACAGGGCAGATGTCTTGCTAATTTTTAGGGCTGCGAGGGGAGCAAGAAAACTCACAACTCAAGAGAAAAGGGAAAATCGCTGTGCTGAAGTCAATCGGTATTAGATAAATGGATCCCTTCGGACTCGTTTTCATGACCAAGAAGTACTGTAGAAATAATGAAATTACTTGTCTTTCTGCAGTCAAACAAAATGGATGTGTGACAAGCACACCAATAAGTTTTTTAGTATAGAAAATATTAAGGTAACCTGCTTCAGTGGCCACAGGGTCTAAGGCGCTACTCTCACAGTAGACTATACTGTCGATGACAGGGAGATCAAGGGTTGAATCTGTCAGGTGTACTGAGGGTGGTTTTTACAAAAAAAAATTCCCATTCTCCCTCCATGCAAATGTGAGTACACTTCCTATAAATATAATCTTTAAAACCACTAGTGTGATTAGTACATAAGTGTATAACCCCAAAAAGTAGTAAAATACGGTGTAAGGTAATAGTTATTCTTACACATAATAATAACCTCATCATAATACGTTAGTAAGACTATAGTAACGTTGGTAAGCATAACTAGCACACAAATATCGAGAACAATCAAGGAGTACACTGAGCTTGTCAGGATCCGAAAATGGGATGTCGAGTGATAATACGCCAGTGTTAAGATAGGGCCAAATTTTCGAAGGAAGAACCTTATCTGATAGTTAAAAAGTTCCTAATTCTACTTTCACAAATTCTTATGTCAAATTATGTAATCTGTAACTGTCACTTTAGGTAGCTAGTCAAATAGTCACTAAAAGCCTGTGACAACAACCAAATTTTGACCCAATGATTTTTTTGGTATGAAAGCCACTGTTCAGTCTGCCAAGGTCATTCAGCAATGCATATTTATGAATGAAATATAGCGAAACATCACCTGTTCTATCATCATCACAGTAACATTCATTTTAAACTTATGTAATTTTTTAACAGATTCTTCAAAACTAAGCAAACCATAAGAACCAAGAGAATATCCATCTTGAAGGTAAAATACTGTGTTCATATATATGGAACCAAAGCTTAACTCTGCTCAAAGATTGAAATGAATTTGTTTGAATTTATATGAAAGATAATTCCTTTTAGATCCACCTTATAATTATTAATAGGGCTGTGGAGTTGACAGGGCCAGATTTACGTATGTGAGGCCTCGGGGCGACATAAAGTGTGGGGGCCCTCATAAAACTATATAAATTACATCATAGCATGTCCGAAGAAAGGTAAAATCGAAGCAACTTTTTGATTTCCCATAAATGTAACCATAACAAAGTTATTATTATTATTAGCACCGCGTCTTACTACCCGTTCGAGTTATACACACTTACGCTAATGTGTAATGGTAGGATGATTGTAAGATGAAATGGAGGACCTACAGTTTAACGTGGAATCCGAACCACGGTGGAGTACGGTGGAGGCCTGGCATTCCCCACATTCACAAGATGTCTTGTCAGAGGTGAAGGAAGGGTTTGGTAATCAGATAAATCTATGCCCATAACAAAGTTAAATGAAGTAGGTTACATAAAGACTTCATAAAAAACGTTGGAGCCAGAACAGTCTACAGGAGTTATGTTGGTCCAATGCGTGTCAGGAAAACTTTTCAATTTGGCATGATAAATTACTTTTATTCCTATTGATACGCTTAGCGCGTGAACACACACATATAAATATATATATAATTTTTCTGGTCTTACCAATTAGGTTAGGCTGTTAGTAGAAAGAAAGGCTTGTATAACCTGAACGAGTAATAATATGTGGCGCTAAAAATAAAAGAAATAAAAAGTAGCAAGAACTGATATGTTAATACTTCAATATTATCATCAAAGGCAACCTTTACAAATAAAAATCGTTATTAGCATGGGGAGGCGATGGGAAATTCACAACAATATTTCCTTTTTTATAAACATGCAATAACTTGGTAAGAATTTTCGAGTAGCAGAGCTGCGAGTGACTTTGACAGACATTTTCACTAATCAACTGGGATCAGTTTGGTAATAACTTGCTCACCAGTTTGCCCAGGCAGTCGCTCAGTAACTCGCCCGCTCTCTCGCTTGTCATCAGTCTAACCGAACTCTTAAGGTAACTTTTCTTGTATCACATCACATAATCCTCCACAGATGATACTTCTATAAATAGTATGCTACTTAATTACCTCATTAAAACACAAACTGGCACTCACCATGAACAAAACAGAAATCTGAATTTCAACGTTTCTCAAGAGTAGCTAACTGAGTTTGTCAGAGCAACAACAAATTGGAAAACCAAAGTTGTATCAAAGGCACAGCTGAGACAGCGGCACTGTAATTGATTCGTGGAAACACTTTGGGAGGAACTGCCACAGCACGCCGAAAGGAAGGCCAATGTATCTCGAGTTAGCGCACAAAATTGTAAATGATCAACGGGGACTTTCCTAGTATATCTTTCAAGTGTCAGTAGGACTTATTTTTAATTTAAGCTGCACACACATTAATTTATTTATATATTATTTCATACAGGAATAACATTATGTTTGACACAAACAAGAAAGCAATAGAAAAATATAGGTTTTTCTTTCTTTCGGGGGTTTGTGGGGGCCCTGGGGTGATCGCTCCTCCCCTCTAAATCCGGCCCTGGGAGTTGTTGATACACCAAGGCTTCGACCCTGACTCCTCTATTTTTCTATAGTCCAACTCAGACTCCATAAATGGCTAAAGTATATTAATTAGTAATAACAAATTTATGGTGGTAAAATGTTTTAATACAAATTGCTTCATGGGAAGCTTATTTGAAACTGTGAATGTATATTTAAATAAATTTGTCAAACAAAATTACTTACATTGGTCCTAAAAACCAAAAAAGCCTAGAATTAATAAATTTACCATACCCAAATACTGCTTGACCAACTCGTTACATCTAGATGACTCACTCTCTGTTCATTTACTGTGTTACACACTTTGGCTGCTTGTGGGTTTTATTGAATTGGGCCCACTTTGGCAAACTATGCCAATAATTAATAAATCAAATGATACATATTTTTAGACTGCCTGATTTTAGTAGTGGCCGAAAGTGAGCTTCTTATAAAAATTAGGGTTTATGTATACATTGATAAGGAAACCAAACTAAGTGAAGACTATTGTACATGGATGGGCCCTCAAATCTCTTGAATACTTTAGGATATTTGAGATTCAAATTTGGATTTGTAAAATAGTGGATGTGACCTAACTCTACAAATTGCAGCTTTCATTACTCACTGGGTTCAGATTAACTAAAGCTGCTAATAGATGCGATGCCCTTCAAATCCTGAAGAATATAACATAGCCAATTTATGGATTCTAAAAACAATTCAAATATAAAAACAATCTTAAATTTTGTTTTACAACTACTATTCTGCTATTCAGCCCCAAATAATTATAAGATAAACTTCATAACCAGACCACAGTAAAATTAACCCAAGACTACCTTAACTGAATACAGTATCAATGTTTGTAGGATATTTGGTGTCTACTGTGTGGCAATATTGGACACCAGTGGTTTATGTATGATGATCTGTGTGTATTATGGGTGGAGGCTTATATGGAAGTTTACTGATAACACCAATTATATATCTTTAATTATTTAGTTATTAACACAATACAACAATTTTAAGGCCTATATGTGAAAAGAAAAGTTTTTTTTTTTACATTTAGCTATTATTTCTGTGAAATTGTGAGACGAATTAAAAACATAATTGAATTTTACTCATTTCTCTATTACCTACCACAGCCTATGACATTTTTTAAAGTCAACATCCACTTTAGTGGTTGCGTGGTCTTAGGCACCATTCTTGATATAGGCTGGAATGCAGAAGATGGATAAATTAGATTTGAATCCTAGTCGGATATATTTAGTGTTTATTTCCAATGCATGGTTTCTCACTCTCTCTCCAGACGAGTGATACCTAACATTTTTTCTAGTTCCCTCTTCCCCATCCCTTAAATATTAGGATAATTAATATATTTATTAATTATGCTAACATTGTTTCTGCCTATGTGTGGATATAAAGTATGAAACCATTAAGGGAAAAAACACTGAGGTAGTGACGTGGGGAAAAAACGTTTTTACTAATTTTTTTCTATGAACTATTAGAAGCAGCACACTATTCATACATATACTTCTAGGAAATTAGGTATTTTTTTATGACTTTGAACATGGTAGGCCTAGGCCTATTACATTATGAACAAAATTGTTCAAACGAACTTAAAAACAATTAAATTAATGAATATATGTCACACATTTGACTAACACCTAAAAGTGCATCTTCAAACCTATACTAGAATAAAATGTTACCATTTAGTCTACCAAGGTTATTCAGCAATGAAAATTTATTAATGAAATATAGCGAAACATCCCCTGTGCTATCATCATCACAGTAACATTTATTATAAACCAAGTTTGCGAGGACATTAACTCACTGGTTTGAGTCCTAGTTTGGACATTATCTTGCGTGCTTTCTTCTCCCCTCGCGATTGCTTGGCCTTGCTGACCATGTCTATTGGCAAGCCTGCGGCTGCAGCCCCAGGGTAGATTCCTCCCGACTGTCCTGTCCCTGGTTCCTCCAAATCTGGGATTGTATCGTCAGAATCTGACTCCGTGCCAGACCCCGCCGCCGACCCATCTTTGCGTGGCTCGGTCATTGACGCTGTCGCCTTGTCCAGTTCAGTCAACTCTGGCATCGTGAAAAAAGACCTAGCTGATTTTTTTGTCAATGTAGACTAGAAGAAGTTTAAAATATTAACAAAAAGTTTACGACATAAAGTGTAAAACATTGATTATAAGTCTGTTTAATATAAAAAAAGGGTTTTTTTTAAATTGGAATATTGTTTCTTGTCATTTATCGAGAAAATAAATATTTTCAAGTTCAATGTTTTTTTAATTGAATGTGACCTAGCACTTATTTTATGGTGGAAAGGGGAAACCTACATTTCATCAAGCCAGGATATGAACCCAGGACACTTTGCTCAGTAGACAGCCATGCTACCAACTGAGCTTAGGTGTTAAATGAGTATTAACCAAACTGATATTTAATAACATTTTGAAATGGTAATTTAATGTTTCCTAGTCAGTAACTAGAAACTCTTATGTCCAGGCCTACTTATTTCATGAAAAGTTAGTTATATTTGAATAGCTTTGTTGAACCTAATATATTTCAAAGTTAATAAAGCATCACTCTTATGTAAGGTGCATAAATCAATCACAAATTACATATAATATATAAGCATCAGTCTACTCTCCTGACCTGATGAAGCTGTCTGCGACCATGAAAGCTTGTCCTTAAAAATGTGTTTATGTGTTTTTTAGTGTTATATCTAAACAATTTCTACTCCTGTCTCACCTAGGTAAGTGTGCTGGCTATCCCTCCTAATTCAAACCATATAATATATTTAAAATTCCCTAATTTCTCACGGCTTTCCAGAGCCAATTTCCAACTTTTACACTCAATTATATTACACACATTATTCTATTAAAATCACAACTTGATGTAGGCCTAGCACTAATAATATTTTTTAACTGAAGCAAAGGGATATTGAGTAGCGACCGTAGTTTGGAGTTCAGTGAGACCATATTGAGTACACCAGCACCATTTGAAATTGTTGCGACACATTATTTTTTAGTTTATTCTTATTCTATAATATATATA
>CABEEJ010000230.1:157836-196247 GCA_901482245.1 Timema douglasi | reverse complement strand
AGAACACACTGTATGACACAATATATAGTCTACGAATACGTGAGTCTTACCTCATCTCTTCATCGTCAACTTATTCCAGTCTGTGGCTGGGTGAGTTTACTAAAATGCCTCCATCTTGCTCTATCCTTCTACCATTATTCCTCCTTTAATTGGTTAAATTCTTCTTCTCTCCCTTGCACACCTTATGTTATCTGCACCTTCCAGCTCTTTCTTGGCATCCTCTCCTCTACACTCGTGACACGACTATACCATCTCAGTCTTGCTTCCTCTACTATTTCATGTACTCCCTGTACCCCAACTCTTTTGGATCTTACCTTATTAAATAATGACATGATCATAAACCATTAAAGTACAAAAGGAGACCATTTTAAAGATTCTAACTGGCTGGGCACGCGGACTAAACGTTAAGCTCGTCAACGCTGGTCAGCCAGTGACAAAGAGGTCAGGGTTATAATCCTGGCAAAGTTTTTCCTAAACGGTGTTCCACTATTCCTCCAAGCGAATGGGAGTATATTTCCTCTAATTTCTACCTTATTCCTCTCTACATAATTAGTTGTTTTTCATGCAAATAGCCCGAATGTCTAATAGTACTCGGAGCAAATAAAATAAAAGGGTGTAATTTAAAAATTATCTAGACCCTGGTAAGATTTCTGACAATATTTGCTTCAAATTTGGGGATAAAAATAAATATTTTTAATCTATGAGCAATTAACACAACATATTAGAGTTATTAGAGTTTTAGCTATTGCATTTATGAACACAATTTTAAAATTCGTTATTTAAACGATGAAATCCCTCCGTAAAAATATTGATGGTGTGCCTTGACAATTTTAGCAACTTGTTCAGTGTGCCGTGAATCAAAAAAGGTTGGGTCAAGGAGACCGGTGGTTTTAAGAACTTAAAGGTAAGGAAATAAACTTTTTTTTTGCTCATTCTATCAAATATTAGCAGTTTTATACAAACAACAAAATATAATTTAATTTTTCTAACTTATATTTAATCTTTAATCCATAAAATTGGGTCACCTTGTTCATATTGATCTGAAATATTAGGTTATACCAAACACAAATTGAACGTTTAACTATCGCAAACTTTTAATGTGTTACGTTTTTGAGTGGGCATCCACTTTATTCAATTTTAAATAAATTTGATTTTTCCCCAGTTTTAGATAAATTCAATGATTTTAAATAAATTTAACAATTTATACAATTTTAAAATTAGCTTTTTAATTCCTTTTAAAATAGGCTAAATCTATATATTTTCCAAAACCTAAAAAACAAATGTATATCTCCACATTAAAAAATATAGTGCGTATTTTCATTAGATTGGTAAAGGTAAACTTAACCTTTATTTTATAATATATTGATATTATTTTATTAAAAGTAAATCAATCATTTAATTAGGCCCATATATATTTACATTAACCAACAATACAAATTTGTAAATAGATTTTTATAAATTAAAATCAGTGATTTTTTATACACGCAAATTAAAAGAATAAATATTTGCACACAAAAATAAAACAATATTAGAATAATTTAGAAAATTGTTGATCTATTTAACAAAATGTATTATTTTTATACTTTAAAAGTGAGACTGAGCATGTCCACAAAAAATTAATATATTTAGCAATTTAAGAACATCCTTTTGAATGCCTAAGAGGAAGACATGTTGAAAAAATGTAAAGTTTTTCTTGGAGAAACACTAACAAAAGTTTTTGCATGAATTGATTTAACTTAAAAACACTTTTATTTTAAAATTAAATCGAAAAGCTATGATTTTGAATGAGATTATCTTCTCGTAAAATAATTTGAAAACATTTAGTTTCCGAAGCCATCCTCCGATGCGACCGCAAAAAGTCTTCCTATTATGACTTCTTCAGCAGAGAAGAAATAACCCAATTATCTGAACGTCCACTCTAAGTAGTCATCTTTGGAAATCAACTCCTGGTCGCGTGGGGGGTTTATGGATGGTTGGTAACATCCCCATGATGGCTTGTCCTATCGAAAAGGTGCGTATTTATGAATATAGTAATTTCTTTAAGACTAGTTCCCGAATAGCTGTCATATGCCTTAATAATGTCTAGTTCTTCAGGTAACTGGATTGCATTTCATTTGATCGTGTTGGCTAATTTGTTGACTTGAACTGCCTGTGTTCGTGTGTGGTGGATTGTTGACATGCTGTTCGTGGTCAACTCCTGCCGTGGAATGTCTGTCACGGTCATTTTCTGCCCTGCATAACTAAACATCATAACCTATCTTAGAATTAATCTCGTTTTAATAAATAGCGCATAAACCAACATGGATCCAAACCCGATACCTCTGATTTGGCAAGACAAAGCTCTAATATGCATGTAGATAAATGCAGGTTACTTAAAATAATGTGATATCAATTATTTGATTATAGTAACTCGTAAATAAACGCTGGTTCAGTAACCCTGTTCGTGACCTTTTTTCCAAATTAATAAAAATATGTATGCTATACCTGCTAAATTGTATCGCTATATTTTTGCTATGTCATATATATGATCATCCTCAACTTAATAAAGGATACGGTGCACCGCACACACTTTCTACTTCTTTTATCTTAAAATATACATTTACTAAAAACTCGTAAGATTTGTGAAACGAAATAATAGGTATATGTTGTAGAAACAATACACCAAAGATCATACATGAAAAAATATATACGGTTACTTACTTACTCTATGGCATTAATAACTAGTAACCATGTTACAGAAAAATCGAGAAAGACAAATGTTTTTGTCCACCAAAGAGCATAAGAATCAAATTAATTTTCGAAGGCCTGAATTAAAAAGTATATATATTTGCTTATAGCTCAGAAATTACTGCTTTTATAAAAATATATTTCAAATAAAAGATGTTTATTTTTAATAGTACTACAACTTTACAATGATAAGTTATTTCGTACCTCAAGTAGTTGAGGAGAAATGATGAAAATTTGAAAATTTCCCTCGTGTAAAGTATCCTCAAAGTTATTTTCATGAGTAAATAAGAATTGCCATCTTGTTTATAACAATGAACATTGTCTATATGATATAACATATAACAAAGTCATTAGAGTGAATTTCTAGAAAAAAATGTTTTCTCTTTTTGCCATTCAATAAACTACTACAAAGTCTTATCCCAATCGTTGAAATAATTTCAGCTCTAGCTCGGGATACACCTAGACAGTCAGACAGACAAATGGCATTGCGAAAACAACTTTTTTTTTTCCCAGGGTGTCATGATCGACATTAATTATCGAAATCTCAAGTTCGAATTTTTGACGATCATAATACTTTCTCTCCAAGGTGTCGAGAGAACGTGATAATCTAAAAAAAATGTGAAGATCAGATTAGCTCTTTTAATAGTACAAAGTTAAAATGAAGTATTCCTAATTGCTATAAATCATTCGTTAGCTCGGAACATGTTTAAGCCATAAAAGAAGACGATATAATGTAAACTGGAGGAAGGGTCCTTGAAGTTGTATTTGTACGTATTGTACGTCAGTTAGAACAAAATTAATTATTGGGTTAACAACAGCTATGTGAGGTACACAAGTATTCGAAAATAACTAAAAGTCTAGTCAATTAAAATTACCGTATAAGTAGTATGTGTCTTTGCTACTAGATTTGACGAGTTTTATTCATTGGAGGCCAACACGTTGAACCCTAGCTTCCAGAGGGCAGGCGCGGTCACTATTTTCTTTCCTCAAGGTCACGCCCAAAGAATGTTTCAGAAACTGCAGGCTCCGTATTGTTTTTAAACTCTCATATATCTTAGTAGGAGATAGAATCGTAATTTTTTTTTACCTCAATATTATGGTAAATCTTCACGTTTTATGTGGCTTAGAAACAAAAAAAGAGGGGATTTTTCGTTTCCGTTTGGCTGTCTCTTGGCCTAGATCCCAACCGGCTCAATGGATCTTTTTCAAACTTTATATTTAAACGATAAGTGGTTATGGCTCAAACTTTTTATTTTTATTTTGACCCTAACACTTAAATTAAGAGCATTTTATTAGTGAATGATTTTTTTTAGATTCTAAATTTTTCAAAAATGGCTCTAAATTTTTATAAATATCTAGGGAGTGTTTGACATAACAAATAACACTGTAAATATACTTTTTTGGGGTTAGAAATCCTTTTAAGGGTAAATATTTAGCTAACGAGCAATTTTTGAAAATTACTTAGCTATTTTGTTTGAAATGTATATTTGGGAAGGGTTTGACATTACAATTTTTTTTTTCAAAAAAAAAGCTGGTTTTTTGGTAATAATTTGTTAAAGTGTAGTTTAGTGATAAATTACCTCTTAACAAATTTAATATATTTTAAAAATGGCTCCAACTATTTAGTTCTAAATGGGTATTTGGTAAGATTTCTTACAATATAAATTATCATATAATTGTATTTTTTGGTGTTTCTAAAAAAATCCTTTAATATTATTTTACTGATACATTTTTGAGAGATTTAAAATATTTAAAAATAGCCTAGGTTTTTTGAAATAATAAATAATAGTGTACTCTAAGTAAGTAAAGAATCGATACTGTTTCTACATTACAAGCTTTAAGTGCGTGGAGCAATGATCGGTCAGCGAGAAAATATCAATCGCTGTCTGGCCACAAGGCTTAAAATACAATGGTCTGTTTCGTTTTCTGAAACAACTATATTCTGTTTAAGCTTATACTCGCTAAGTGTGTATGGGTCTAGAACCTAGAGTGTTCCACCGCAGGTCTAGGGGTAAGCTTATCATATATTTTTCGTAAATTTTGACGGATGAAGACAGCTGAGTATTTATATCACCTGAGAGTGGCGCTGGTAAACCTAGTTTCCTGAGGTGTTACTGTCAGGAAAGGTTAAATAAGGCCTCAGTTAATGTGCAAAACAGCTTAAAATTTCACGGCATTAGGGTGGGATGGAAGGGGACGAGAGAAAAGACCGGTGGTTTTGCAGTTTTTTATGGCAAAACTTTGTTTTGGCCAAAATAAAAAAAATATTGCTCCAGTACAAACATAGAGTCTAACTTTCTTCACATGTTGATATCAACAGTTCCTGAATATCTGTCTTGAGCATATAGACAAGGGACGAGAAACTCTTTAATTGAAGAGAAAAAGTTGTCATTAAATTATATGACACCCTTGACAGCTATTCAACAACGGTTGATATCAACATGTGAAGAAAGGGCTGCTCACGCGTAATGCCATTGGACTGGCAGATTTAGGGTGATCTTATTCTTTACAGCTGAAAGGTTGTATGGATATAATTAGATCTTTATACTGTTGAGGGAGTCATATAATTCTGTTGTAGCTAAATGTTGAACTTGAAATTGTTAAAAATAGGACTCAATGGACTATTATATTACGATTAAAAACAAAGTTCAAATATTTTTACAGACATCCAATATAATTTTAAATTTCAGAAGGGATCATAAGGACTACTTCAATTAACTTCTGGAGGCATCAAATTAGCAAAAAAAAAAGTTTTTGAGAGGGCCACCCCACATAGCTTCTAGAAGAATCTATTATTTTTAAAACCTACCAGGTGAAGACCACTTTAAATAACTTCTAGAGACATAATTAAAAAAAAAATATTGGGTAAGGTCCACTCCAAATAACTTTTAGAGCCATATATTTTTCAAAAAGCGGCCGAAGGGAGATCTTTACAGCCACCTTAGACTTGGGAGGCCACAAATACCCGTCGATTTATCTAATTGATCCCCCCACACAAATAACCTTCCACTTATAACTCGAATGATGGTGGCAATTCTGACAGATGTGAAATAAATAGGCCTACTGTGTGATATTCTGTCAATCTTGGCAGCTTATCTACTAAAGTGTGGAAATTTGGTATTCCCCTCTGCCATGATAAATGTAACTAATGTATACGGTTTCCAATAGAATGCGCTGTGTTCGCTCTCGACACAATGATTGGAGTGTTACTGGTAGACTGGTATTTCTGGGGAAATAAAAAAAAAGATAGAAAGAGAGAGAATTGTGTGATGAAATTGAACAGTGAAATTCAGTTCCCGTTCAATTATATTGTGTAGTGATGTGAAGGGTGGGGTTGTAGCACGTGCGGTATTGGATCCGGGGTAAATTGCGGGTAAGTAATGTGACTCCGGCACTCTTGCCCTGCCGAGCCTCCGAGCCTCGACATCGCCGATACCGGCTGGTCGCGCCAGGACAACAACGGCACAAAGCTCGGGACCGCTAGCAACAATTTAAAGTTGGTTTTATTCAAAACGTGGCAGTTGGCTAACGCGCTAGTCGTGATGAGCTTGACTGCTGAGGACGGGGAGATCGAGGTTCGAATCTCGGTCGGGTGAACTGGGGGGGGAGGGGTTTCCTAAATGGTTTTCCTCTCTCCCTCCACGCAAATGCGGGTTCACTACCTCTAATTCAACCTTCCTAATTCCTAATCCATTAGCGTAATTAGTACCTAAGCGTATAGCCCGAACGGGTAGTAAGACGCGGTGCTAAATAATAATAATAATAATAATAATTAAAACGTGGTAGGAAAGATTTTTATTTTTTAGTTTCTCTCGACACCTCGGAGAGAAAGTCTTGGGATCGTCAAAAAATTCGAACTCAAGATTTTGATAAATGTCGACGTTTTATGACCCCTTGAAACCAAAAAAGTTACTCTCGCACCGCCATATGTCTGTCTGTCTGTACTTTGAGCTAGAGCCGAAACTATTTTACCAATTAGGATTAGACTTGGTATCCGGGGTTTTCCATAAGGTCCCCTCAAGAAATATTTGGAATTAGATATCCATCCTTATATTTAAGGGAAGCTTACTGGAGGATAAAAAGAGAACAAATTGATTTTCTTAATATTCTCTTTAACAATTTTTATAAAATTCTATATCTAGAAACAGTTTTTTTGATTATTATTTACAAGATGGCAATTATCATTTTTTCATGAAAATGACTTTGAGGGTACTTTACGCAAAATAAATTTTCCAGTGTTCATCATTTATCCGCAAATATTTTGAAAATAAATAACTTATCTTTGTAAAATTATAGTGCTATTAAAGATAAAAATCTTTTATTTGAAATGTATTTTTATAACACCAATAGTTTCTGAGCTCTAATCAAATATATTATATACTTTTAAATTCAGGTATTTGAAAATGAATTTGACTCTTATGCTCTTTGGTGGACAAAGATGTTTCTCTTTTATCAATTTTTCTGTAACATTGTTCCTAGTTATTAATCCCATAGAGTAAGTAACAGTGTATATTATTTCATTTATGATATTTGGTGTAGTGTTTCTATTTTTTTATTTATCTAGCACCACGTTTTACTACCCGTTCGGATTATACGCTTAAGTATTAATTACGCTAATGGGTTAGGAATTGGGAAGGTTGAATTTAGAGAAAGTGGACCCGCACTTGTGTGGAGGAAGTGTGGAAAACCATTTAGTAAACACCACTCCCAGTTCACCCGACCAATATTCTAACTTCGATCTTCCCGTCCTCAGTAGTCTAGCCCAACATGAAGCTAGCGCGTTAGCTAACTACGCCACCGAGGCGGATTAATGTTCTTACAACTAAGTATGGACCTATTATTTAGTTTCACAAATTGTAGCATGTCAATCAGATAGATTGGACAGCTACAATTAAAAAATTCAATAGTTTAATGATTTATGCAAGAAAGAAACTATATTTACATATTTAATTGAGTCTACTCCGAAGATGCAGTCTAATAAAATTACGTTTCTCCCTACATTCAAACAGTGGTTGGTAAAAAATATTGTCTTTTGATAATTACTGGAGTAGATATCAAAGAAGATGATTAATATTATCATAGTTATGAATAAAACACTTTAACGCATTGCTTTTCCCATTGGATGATGTCGGATAAATTCATATACGCTTGCCATGCTGTTGACAAGAAAATATAGTAAAATACATCTATATCACAAATTCTTATAAAAATAATAACAGATTCTAAATAACATAATTAAAACAGATATATTTGAATATAATATAATTTGGTGTTTACTCACCTCTTCAAGATGTCTATAGATTCATTTGTCCCACATGTGAAGCACAAAACTATTCAATGATGGCCGCCACACGTGCTATTATAACTAGATCTGTTGAAGAGAAGAAATGCGTACGGGCATTGACGCAAAGACCTACTGCTCATCAACGACCCTGGTGGTAAACCGAGGAAGCTTTATCCTTACTTTTCCCCGCAAGTGGTTTTTTCTTGTTAAATTCTCTTTCTCCCCACCTTTGTCTGCATCTCTCGTTTCTATGTTCTTGTGTTTATAATCCTTTCCGCTTTCTTTCATTCGTATCAGGTTGGGAACTATATAAGGACCCTCGTCCCGGTTCACATTATAGCCAGTTTTCTGTATCCCTGCATTGAAGGAAGGACTCCAGCATTGTCACGTCGACCATGAAGATTGAGGCGTCGGATACACCGCCACCTTAGACCAGGTGACGCATTTCAACACCACCTATGAAGTCTAGGCCGTGGGATTCACTACAGCTATGGATGGAACCACAGACTTCGATTTATTAAGTATTGTAAAGTAATCGACAAGTCCTTATGACTGAGAATGTTTTTCCTAAATGGTTGTCCACTCTACTTTCCTCGCCCATATTCGATTAGTGTTGCTAGGTGTGTAGGGCATATACCTATATTATAAATACGGTCATTAGGACTGCTTGCTATTCGTATACTAGGAGATTGGTTGACCCCCAAGACTAGACTATTAATAAGGCCCTTATAACTGCTTGTTAATCGTATACTGAGAGGTTGGTTGACTCCCGAGACTAGACTATAAATACGGCCCCTAGAACTGATTGTTATTCGTATACTAGGAGATTGGGTAACTCCCAAGACTAGACTATAAATACGGCCCCTAGAACTGATTGTTATTCGTATACTAGGAGATTGGTTGCCCCCCAAGACTAGGCTATAAATACGGCCCTTAGATCTGCTTGTTAATCGTATACTGAGAGGTTGGTTGACTCCCGAGACTAGACTATTAATAAGGCCCTTATAACTATACTATACTAGGAGATTGGTTAACCCCCAAGACTAGACTATAAATACGTCCCCTAGAACTGATTGTTATTCGTATACTAGGAGATTGGTTAACCCCCAAGACTAGACTATAAATACGGCCCCTAGAACTGATTGTTATTCGTATACTAGGAGATTGGTTGCCCCTCAAGACTAGGCTATAAATACGGCCCTTAGATCTGCTTGTTAATCGTATACTGAGAGGTTGGTTGACTCCCGAGACTAGACTATTAATAAGGCCCTTATAACTATACGGCCCCTAGAACTGATTGTTATTCGTATACTAGGAGATTGGTTGACCCCCAAGACTAGACTATTAATAAGGCCCTTATAACTGATTGTTAATCGTATACTAGGAGATTGGTTGACCCCCAAGACTAGACTATAAATACGGCCCCTAGAACTGATTGTTATTCGTATACTAGTAGATTGGTTGACACCCAAGACTAGACTATAAATACGGCCCTTAGAACCTTTTATCCCTTTTTGAACTTAATATATTCTTAAGCAACCTGTTCTCGAGCAGCCTAAATTTCTTTTCATCATGTAAGGTAAGATACCATGTTTCAAAACCATAGCAACCAGTGATCCGAAACCTTAGCTCAGTCGGTAGCGTGTCTGTCTACTGAGTTCAGAGTCTCGGGTTCGATTCCCGCCATGGCCGAAAAATGCATAATGTGGGAAATGTGGGTTTATCCTTATAAAGGTTGGCATCTCGGTTGTGGGAGGTGTGTTATTTCTAAAGTATTTCCCAATCTCTCACTAAGAAAATACGGGAACACATCCTCTCTAACTATACCTTTCCCCTCCTTACACCATAAGCCTTATTGTGCTGATTTTCCAAATAGGTAGTAAGACGTGGACCACTGAGTAGTAAAAAAACAAATATCTTGAATGGTTTATTCATTCTAATTGTAACTTTTACTAACTAAGGTAGTGCAATTTAGCGAATTAATTTAAGGAGAATAAAAATGAACCTTCCTCCAATGCGTCCGTTTGAGATTTGAACTCCTGCCTTCTGTATTATTATTAGACCCTCTAACCGCAAATATTGGCACTATATTCACAAACATGCGGCGGGTGCTCGCCCGGTCTATATAACTTGGTTATGGTCTGATGTCTTGGATGTTTTTCTTTATAATTATATGAAGATACGACAGGTCTAGCAATCCGGTAGTGAAAATTATATGGTTTGAATAAAAAAACCACAGGCTGGAAACAGTAATGGATGTAAAAACAAAGATAGCCGGTAAAATTATTATTTCGATATAAATAGATAAATAGTGCTATTCATTTAGTTATCATTAAATACGATATTCTAGTTTTCAAAATAATAACATTTTACATATATCCGTCTTTTACCTATCTTTACCCGTACGCGTATTAACACTAATGGAAGGTAGAATTGAGAGGAAATAAATTCACATTTTGTCTGAGCAAAGAGAGTCGGAATTAGATTAGTTTTAGAATTAGTAAACATGATCGTGATACGAGCCTCGATCTTTTTGACTAAAAATTAACGCTTTTGTATCAGTGTAATTTTCATATTTTCTTAAAATGTAACCATTTTAGTTGCTTTATATAGTATTTTACCTCCAAGTAACACTATTCTACCAGCTGATTTAAATAGAAAAGAACTTTTTTTTTTTGGCATTTATAAATACTACCAAAGTAGTTTTCATATTTATACATCAGGCTATGTTATCTGGAGCTGTAATTTTCATAGATAATATAATACCACTATATATCAAATTACACTAATATTAGGCCTACAGTAAAATATTATCGATGTTGACTACAAATATATACAGTAGCCCCATGGCTTCTTTGGTGCTGACTGACAGCTAACAGCTGACTTCTGACAGTCAACATTTAGGTATATATCTAAATTTTGACCGTCAGAAGTGACAGCTGCTAAACACATGTTTTATCAGATCATATGGTTCGGCGTAGGGATACATAATTTGGTCTGGTGACTTTTCAAAGCTTTTAGCTGTCAGCTGTGAGCTGTCAGTCAGCACCAAAGAAGCCATGGGGCTACTGTAGGTTCGAAACTCGGTTGGGTGAACTGGGAGTAGTTTTCCCTAAATGCTTTTCCACTCTCCCTCCACGCAAATGTGGATTCACTTCCTCTAAATTCAGCCCTCCCAATTCCTAGCCTATTAGCCAAGTTAGTACTTAAGTGTACAACAAGAAAGGGTAGTAAAACGCGGTGATAAATAAATAAAAACTACAATCAAAATCATATGTTTGTATTTTCCAAGAGTTAATTTATTTATAATCCATCAATAGGTCTAAATATTTTGGTGCGACTTGTTTTAACTATTTTACTAGCCATTTAGGTGGCTGCATGGTCTAGGGCGCTACTCTCGCAGTAGACTAGATTTCTGATGACTGGGATATCGAGGTTCGAACCTTAGTCTGGTGTATTGAGGATGTTTTTTTGTCAAAATTATTATCTACTCTACCCCACGCAAATGTGTGTACACTTCCTATAAATATAACCTTCCTAATCCATAAAACCATTAACGTAATTAGTATATAAGCGTGTTACCCAAACGGGCAGTAAAACACGGTGCTAAAATTTTAATTTTAATTTTAAATTACATATTAGTTTTTTAATAATTGAAAATCATCCATGGGCTATGAATAATAATAACACTAATATGTTTAGGATTTTTTTCTTCTTCAAAAAGGTGTGCACAGCCATAATATTTTAAGCTATGACTACACGAGCCACACCGCAGCGCCGGTAACTAAAAAAATAAAACAATTTTTATATTCTTTATGGAGTGAGTTCTATTAGAACAAAGTTTTAAGTAAGCTAATAATTAAGAAGAAGAATGTTGTTCAATAAATTGTTTATAATATTGTTTATCTTGTAGGAGACCTGGCGGTCTAGGGGTAAGGTGTCAGACTTCTATGCTGGCGGCCGGGGTTCAATCCTCGGTCCCGGCACAGATTTATCTGATTACCAAACCCTTCCTTAACCTCTGACAAGACATCTTGTGAATGTGAGGAATGCCAGGCCTCCACCGTGGTTCGGATTCCACGTTAAACTGTAGGTCCTCCATTTCATCTCACGATCACCCTACCATTACACATTAGCGTAAGTGCGTATAAACCGAACGGGTAGTAAGACGCGGTGCTAATAATAATAATAATAATAATAATAATAATAATTTATCTTGTATGTAATGTTGGAAACAATGACTACAGCGTCACACGTGTGAAGGAAATGCCTAGTTTTACAAGTGCTGACACAGTGACTGCCAATCGCTGGTATAAATCACTGCTCTCTTAAAATCAAGGTCACTATGATCACCGATATCGTAAAATCACTGTTTTGCCCATCCTTACAGTGCTTAGTGGTTAACACGAAAACAAAGTTCGGAAGCTCCCGAACATTTATTTCCTGTGGTAGGTGGCTACACGGTCCGCACCGCACCGCCAAAGTGCGGAACAATGCTCTCTCAATGATTCATCCGCGCCGGTGTGATGCGGCTCTGTGTAAATTTTTTTCATGAAAGAACTGTACTGTAGAAAGTTATGCAGTCAGCCAGCCAGCTACCGAGCGAGCAATCAAGTACAGTCAATGTTAGTGTAGATTGATATGGAGTAATTCAATCCCGGCAGTGTAGGAGGGTTATCGGGAGGGGGTAGAACTGAGGGTAGAGGCGGCGAAATTGCATTCCTGGCGTGACTGAAACCCCTTTCCCTCTCTCTACCGACGACTGGTGTTGATATTGCGAGTAGTCTGATTCAGGCGTTCCTGCCAGTTCCAAACACAACTATCCACGTTCTTTCCGTTCCACAGTCGTGTCACGAGCAACGTGTGTGTGTGTGTGTGTTCACATTTATCTGTCACAATGTAAATGAGGTCCATGAAGTTGGTATCACCCATGACGGCATAAATTCAGAAACTTATGCCAATATGTAGCGCTGAATTTGTGCCATAAGCATATCAATCCAATTCTCATAGTTTGTGCCGCAATAATTTTAACTTAGCAAAAAACTTTGGGCACTGTTAACTTTGCGTAGCAGCCAGCATCTATTATGGCATCAATTCTGAAACCTATTACCAATGTTAATATTTCTGAATTCATGCCAAAAAAGACCTCTCTTCCATTATTATTTGTGCCACCATAATTTTTGAGAAAACTTCTAAAAACTTTGGGTGCTACTGGTGTGGTCATAGACTACTCTTCTCATTAGGTTTTATTTGATTGGATCAATACTATTACCAAATAACAAAAACCAAATAATCAAATCACTAGGAGACTACGAGTCATATAAACTAAAATCACGCAAAATACACCAAGTAAAAAAAAACAACCTCACCTAGTCTTAACTTTCCATAACCAAATCCACCCCATTCCAAAAACCCTGAGAAAAACAAAATTGCAACTTTTAAAACTATAGTAATAAATCACCACACGTAGGCTTTCCTTCTTTACATAAACTTACAGGAGCCAATTTGGTATGTGAAGTTTCTTACAAGGATAAGGAAGGGTTCGCGAAAGTAGCCCGTAACACGCAAATAAAGTCGGCCAAAGATCTTCCACGCTTGTATGTCGACTCAAAACTTCAAGCTGGGGAGAAATGGCAACAAAGAGAAAGTCATGCTCAAAAAAATCCTTAAATAGTCTCAACTTTTCTATCTCTTTCACTATGTCTTGCTGGCTGATCGGGCTGTACGTATATTATGATTTTGGTAGGAAGAACAGTATAAGTTAGTTACTAAAATAATTTTAATATGTTCATACAGCAATTCATGTAGTCTGTAGTTATCAATTTTGATATATATTGTCAATACCTATAGAATAACACAAATAATTTACTAAAATGTTAATATTGTTGGCCACAAAGAAATAGGTTAGAATTTTCTATACTGTTCTTCCAACCAAATTCAGGGTATATATGTAATAATTACGAAAATGTCCTAGGGGCGAGAAGGGTTGAAGTTATAGTAAGTGTATCCCCATTTGCGGAGAGGGAAAACCACCCACCCGACCAGGATTAGAACCTTGATCTCTTCATCATCGGCAGTCCAATTTATTGTGATAGGGACACCTTATACCGGCGGTCGGCAACCTACCTACCAGCTGATTTAATTTGATCTGTAAAAAATTGAGCAAACAAACAATTGTGTTCATAAAATTAGAATAATAACTAATTACTATGTATGAGAAATTTAAAGTTGACATTTTTTGCTCAATATATTTTCCAAACTAACCCACCAAATTTTTAAAATCCCATAGGTCTATGACCCACGATATCAATAAGGTTGCCGATTCTTGCCTAAGAGTGCAAACTTATTTACAGGAGTGTCCAAATGAAAAATTATATATTTTTAGCGGGTAAAGCATTTTTATTCATTAACTTTTCTTCAAATTAATTGAAAATAAATTAGAAATGCACATAATAGACTGACATTAATAAATTTAAATACCTTGTGAATGTATAGCAATTATAAATACCTAAGTGACTTAGTGTTTTTTTAAGTTCGTTCATGAGATTTATATCACGGGGTGTGAGATGAGTGAAACTGTGAGGAGATTCTCAAGAGAGAATACAGATGCTCATCAGTAAGTCGGTTTCTATAATCATATTATTATTATTATTATTATTATTATTATTATTATTATTATTATTATTATTATTAGCACCACGTCTTACTACCCGTTCGGTTTATACGCACTTACGCTAATGTGTAATGGTAGGGTGATTGTGCGATGAAATGAAGGACCTACAGTATAACGTGGGATCCGNCGAACCACGGTGGAGGCCTGGCATTCCCCACATTCACAAGACGTCTTGTCAGAGGTGAAGGAAGGGTTTGGTAATCAGATAAATCTTTGCCGGGACCGAGGATTGAACCCCGGCCGCCAGCATAGAAGTCTGACACCTTACCCCTAGACCACCAGGTCACCACTTTTCCTAAGTTTCATGGATGAAAACACGTGTTCGAATAAATATGAGTATGTAAACATTGCCATATATTTTTGGATATGATTTACCAAATTTGAAAATATTGATATTGGTATGATCTTATAAAAAACAATTTTGGGTATTAAAAAAGAAAGATTGCTTAACAATGCAACATATTTAAATTATTTATCCCCCTGGACGGATTGAAAACATCGGTGGACCGTATTTGGACCACCGGCCGTAGTTTTCTCATCCCTTATACACCTCGATTGTACACTTTTTCCACGCACGGCAACTTTGTTTCTTACGCAGTCATGAACATTCATTCTGGTTAGAACAATAAAAAAAACACAACCTCTAAGAATTTGCGATAAGTATACTTTTTCAATTAGAATAGAAACTGAATAGAATAAAAGAAAAAAAATCCGAAGATTTTTATTCGTCGTTGCTTTATGGTGATAAAAATATATGTTATATATTTATCAAATCTTAGACACCAAAAATTATTATAATGTTATTAATTTTTGTATTCTTTCTCAATACCTAGGCTATTAGCTTTTTGTAATCTTGCCAAAATCACATCAATTATGTTGAGATACAATTTAAATTCCTTCAGGAATGTAATTTAAAAAATTCTATTAGCAGCTCTTGTTTGGGATTTTAACACTAGCTAATGCAAGCAGAAACATTCTCGAAAATAAATGTCTTGTTACGGTCCTAACAAATTTTGTTCCTGGATGATAAATCAAGTCGATATTTTAGGTAGTTTCATGACTATAGCTATTTGGGGTTTGAACATTAATGTTAATATACCCTCCTTTTATAATTTATCTTGAAAGGTAGCCATCTTACCTTGATTGGTACAACTTTGGTGAAACTTATAATAAGGCTTATATGACAAAATAAAAATAGATAACATAAATGTGTATTTTAGCTGTCAATATTTTATTGGTGAATCTTCATAATTTTTTTTAACTCGATGTTGAAGTTGTCTAAACTTAAGTCCTCCCTTCCCTCCCCCATAAAAAATACTACCATCACGTTCCCTAGATTATTTATTTCTCCCTTAAATTAGAAATGAAAAGCGCCGATACATACGCTCAGAATTTTGTTTGGTCTTATCACCTCCGTCTTTGCATTTATACTACTCATTTAATTTTTAAAAATCTATTTATGGTGTTTAACGTTCTCTTTTTGACCGACTGTTTGTATCAGCATACGAGAATTTCTATAAGTGAGAGCACTTTACCCCAAGACCACCAAGGTCGACTTTTATAACTCGATTGAGCTATTCGCACATTTTCAATAGTGCGGTAGAGACGAACAAAGTAGAATTTAGGATAATATACCCGCATTTTTCTAGAACAATATGACACTATTCGGGGGACGGGGGCAGAGGGTGGGGGGAATAAGAAGCTATTTTAGTAAATCCAACCGGGACTTGAGCCCTAACCTCTCCATCACCAGTAAACCAGACAAAACTAGCCCAACTTTTGTATTCGTGGACAAACCTGTGTGATTCATTAATAATAAAACATATAATATTGTATAAGTGGCTTATGTAAATGTATAATATCTTATAATATTTTTATAAACTGGTTTTCCACTCTACTTTCACGCAAATTCAAATAAATTATCTCAATGATACTTATATATTTATTTATATATGACATCGATTTTTGATATCAAATGATGATCTCTTTTATAAAGCAAAATTCTTTTTCGATTTTTTTTTTGTGACACAAATGAAGCAACACCTTCAGACATCATTACACTTATTTCAAATCAAATAACTCACCCCATTACAAACAACCTCGTGTCAATATGACATTCCTACCGACAGTCATATTCTCATTATTGAAAACTTCATTAATTATATAAACAAACCATTCTAAGACACTCCGAATACAAATTAATACTAATCGACAAACAATGGAGGGCTATTATCATACGTATAAACACACACGCACACCAAAAATTAAAATAAAACTGTGTACTCTCCGTGGGCGAGTACAAACCATTATAAATTTATAATATGTAACAACCATTTTACATGGAACAACAAACATAATAAACGAATGAATGAATGTAGAACAAACGGTATGAATACACTGAATAAGAAGATTACAAATAATGAGGGGAGACCGAGAACAGGATGGAGACGGGGATAAAGATAAATATGATGAACAGGCGAGTAGAATTACCGGAGAAATCCGCCACACCGCGGAAGAACAGTCCAACTCTCATGAAATTATTTTACGTGTGTGCGCGCGCATCACCTCTTACTACCCGCCCGGGCTATCATAATTTAACCACACTAATTGAATAGGGATGTGGAAGGTATTACTTAAAAATGTACTCGCATCTGCGTGTAGGAAGACAGAAAAACCCTTGGATTTTAGCTCCGTAACTCTACGATACCTGACGAGCTTGACGTTTAGTCTGCGTGCCCACCGATACAGGTAGACTCCTCAAATGATGATCTTGTTTCCTACATCCTTGAATGACAGTATCGAGAGAAGATCTGTTAGTTTTGACTCGCCTTTTAAAACGAACCCAGTGGAAGCGATGAAATGAGGACTCAACACGGAATTAGAGCAGTAAGCGAATGGTAAGACACAATCGTAAATACTTTATCATATTTTCTAATTTAGTCTGTGACCACATTTAAGAAAAATCAGTCGTCAGTAAACTACTCTTAATTTGAGGGTTAGAATAAAATATTTTAAAAAGATCTGAACTATGAGCATATACTATCTAAACATCAAGTCTCAACAAAATCCATCAAAACATTTCGGCTGTGGCATTAGGGACAGACAGATGGAGATATAGATATAGAGGCGGAGATACAGATATACAGATGGAGATACAGATATACAGACGGAGATACAGACAGACAGACAGTCGAAGATACAGATATACAGACGGAGATACAGATAGACAGATGGAGATACAGATATACAGACGGAGATACAGATAGACAGACGGAGATACAGATATACAGACGGAGATACAGATAGACAGACGGAGATACAGATATACAGACGGAGATACAGATATACAGGCGGAGATACAATTATACAGGTGGCGATACAGATAGACAGGCGAAGATACAATTATACAGGTGTCGATACAGATAGCAAAGTGGAGATACAGATAGAAAAGTGGAGATACAGATGTAAGACGGAGATAGAGATAGACAGATGAAGATACAGATATACAGAAAAAATATACAGATTTACAGACGGAGATACAGATATACAGGCGGAGATACAGCTAGACAGACAGTCGAAGATACAGATATACAGAATAAGATACAGATATACAGGTGGAGATACAGATATATGGACGGAGATAGAGATAGATGGACGGTGGTACAGATAGACAGACATACACGAAAACAAATATAATCATAACACCCACTTTTTGGTGTTATGAGGCATATCAAACGTTTAGATTCGTCATACTACCTTATCTTTATGATACACTAACATTAAAAAAAACCTAATCGGATGTGTTGTTAATATAATATTACTATTATTATCACTGCGTCTTACTAGCAGTTCAGGCTATATGAATATTTGAGAACTACTCTGATTTAATAAGGGTGAGGAAGGAAGTATTTTATATTTATTCACCCACATTTGCGTGGAAGGAGAGTGGAAAACCATTTAAGGAAAACCCCCTTAGTAGAACCGACCGGGATTCTAACACCCGTCATAACCAGGCCCATCCAACACGAGAGTGACGCCTTAGACCATTCGGCCACTGAGGTGGGTTAAAACTATGTTAATCCCCTTAGTAATAGAAGTTCCCTTCCTCCTGAATGGTACGTGTGTATGTTCCTCCCACGGTATGATTGCGAGTCGGGCCGAACTAACTATACTTACTTGCCGCCCGAGTCTTTGACAAGATTCGCTCCGGGTGAGATCAACGTGTGTGGTCCAGGTACAGGCTCGGCATCCGTCTCACTCTGTCTCCCACCTCTTCTTATTTCATCTCCTCGCGCGCCTGATACAGCCCGGCAACCCGCATAGCACGCATAGTACGTACTCCGTGCAACAGAGATCCAAGTACGCTTGCAACCTTTTACACTTCATTTTGTACGCTATTATATTTGCAATAAGATGTTTAGACATAGTTTTTAGTAATTAATTTTAAACTTGCGGGTTTCTGGTACTTAATACCTTATAGTGGGGTTCAAATCACTCTATTATGCATGATAAATATTTACTTAAAACCTCCAGACCTTATTCTAGGGTGAACTCTATGAAAGTCCACGGAGAGGCTTTTAGAAAATACAAAAATGATTTTTTGTTGTGGTCAACAATAATTATAACATTTTACTATGTTATTAGGGTTATTTTATATAAAAATTAATAATATATTACCCAACACCTTAGATAAACTGTTAGCGTGTTTGCCTTCTGAGATAAGCCGGGTTTGATTCCCGGCATGGTTGAAAAATATTTATTTGCTGAAATTTGAGTTTCCACTTTCACAGTGATTAACTAACGCCTGAGAGGATGAGTGTTGTGTCTGTTATATATTTAAGTTAATGTGCTGATAATATAACCAGTCAGTTATAGAAAGTTCATGTTAAATGCTTCAAATAAATAAAACGAATAATAATATCTATCGCAAGTGACAGTGCCGGATGACGTATTTATTTGAGGTATGAATGCGTTAAACTAGATCTGTCAGAAAAGGTTATTTTTTATGAAAATTGGACTGTTGGCAAGTCAGCATTTAAAGAATCTTCTCGTAGTCAGGGCCGTAACAAGGGGAAGTGTTTTAGAAGTTAGAGCAACCTCTCCCTCTAAAGTATTAGTAATAAGCTACTTTATATGAAAATAAATAGTACGACACAATTGCGATACTTTCTCATATAGTTAACTTTAATGATTAGAAGCAACATTTTTATTTATTAGTAAGCTACCCTTAATAATTTTTCCTCAGGAAGAAACATTTTATTTTATAAATCCTATAAACGAAACACTCTTCGTATGTAAATTGTAAAGAAACTCAATAATTAGTAAACTAACCTCAAATAGTTTGTTAAGGAAATTGAAATTTCTTTTATCATGTAAAATACGCCCGCGATATCCATTTAAAGCAAACCCATTAAAGCTTTTTCGGAAAATCTCAAATTTTCAAAAATCATTCACCCGTAAAGTAATTTAAATAATAGGACTAGAATAAAATCATGAATTCGTCTCTATGTCTGACCATAATATCTAAATATTACGTTTGAACGAAATACTTAGAACAATTTTGGCTATAGCACTGAGAAAAAAGCTATAGATAGATCTATGAGGACAGATATAATAAGTAAGAAACACTTTTTTGATTTAGGGGGCATATTAAACGTCAAAATCCATCATAAATCAAGGTAAAAACAAGTTCATGATTCTAATACGTTGTCTAAATGAGAAAGTAGATATGGTTTAAATTCTAATGTAAAATTTCCACACGTGATGTTTCTAAAGTTATTCAATTTTCCATTAAGAATAGGCACATACATTTTAAGATGAGCACACCATAAGATAAAATTTATATTTGATGCCATTATATAACTTCCTCAATTATGTTCTTTTCGTCGCAAAAAGAAATTACACAACTTCTTTCTTTTATTTAATTCCAAATTCTCGTCACGGCTCAGCCGTCCGTCAGTTTGACACCCTTTAACTCCCCCATCCCCACACAGTAATTACCGCGCTTATATACAAAAATAATTAAGGGTTGCTACATGGGAAGCTGCCGGAAGGGGGACTAATAATAATTAAAACTGAGGAAACACTTTTTTTTTTTTTATGTTTCCTTCTTCTTCGCCCACGTTTTCCCCTCCCGTCTACTTTCAAGTCACATAAGCGATTCGCGAAATAAGAAAGCGATAATTTCTAAAATATAATTCAAACCAACATTTTTATTTGAGGTGTTAAATTTTAATTTTAAAAAGAGTGTAGTTAAAATGCAATTTTATTCATCGAGTTTTCATAATTATGAAATACCTTCTTATTTTATAGGTTCGCGGAGATATATATATGTAGATATATATATATATATACACACATATATATATATATATATATATATATGTATATATGTAGATATATATATACACACATATATATATATATACCCATACGCGAAAATACTAGCAAAACTGTTTGATGGATTCATTCAAACTTTATATATAGATGTTATATGATCATACTTGTGTTATTTTTATTATTTCTATCCTAGATCTCAAACTATGAGTATTTTATTAACAGCTGATTTTTAAAAGCTAGTTTTTTTTTGTAAATGTATAGTAATTTTATTTAAAATTGATATCTGGGGAGTATTTGACTTTACAACTAACAATGTATGATTTTTTTAAGGGAAGATTAATTTAGGGGGTTGTTATTTGTGCCTTATCTTAGAAAAATTATAATTTTTAAAAAGCAGTTAAAGCAATTGTGTTCAACCTTTATATCTAAAGAGTGTTTCATATAGCTACAAAAAAAAAAAGTTTGTTTCTCCGAAGAAAACATACTAAGGAGTGGTATAAACCTACTGATAATCGATATTTGAACACTTATTCACAAGCCATATTGTAAATTATATGATACGATTGTGTCTTACCAGTTCTGTATTGTGTTTATTTATTTATTTAGATGAATTAGTCTTGATTTTTTGTTTGTGCACTAATCACTTTATTTTGTGTGTGCACCACGTCTGACTGAATATCCATTCCTTCAGAATATTAGCAAATTTACACTAATGGTGAAAAATGAGAAAAGAAAAAAAATGCACCAACTGTAACTGTATTTACGTGGAGAAAGGGTGAGAAACTAATTAGGAAAACAAACACTCACTTTATGAACGACCCAGTTCCGAGCCCTGACTTCTCCGTCACTGGCCATTAGGTATTTTTCACGAGGTTACACCTAAAACTTTTCGACCACCGATGAGGAAGTGAATTAACTATAGCCACGCACCGAGGTAAGGTAGAAGTATTTTTTAATTTAACATTTAAAAAAAGATCGGTTTAACAATTTTTGGTTTTCAAGACGTACACATGCAGACGAAGAAAGATGGAATGAAAAAATATAATACTTTTAGAAATCAGAGACATAAAGAGTGAATCAACATATTCATCGATCTCAAGATTTTTTCCCAATCTTATAATAGTTTCTCAATAATGTGTACGCATTAAAAACAAACAGTCGTAAATAAAAAAAAATTTACAATGTTCTTGAAAGACATGTAGACCAATATAGTAAATTTAATGATGAGTACTTTAAACCCAAAGGCAAGTAACGGCTCAATCTACAGGTTGATATATGGTAAGTGCTGTAAAGAAGATGTCCCAATGCATTAGTTTGGAAAAGGGATAAAAACACAGTGATAATCTATAACCCACCCAGTATACGCAGATGGGACTCTAAACTTGACCTCCCCATCATCAGTGATTCAGTTTACTGCGAGCCTGACTCCTTGGACCGCGTTACTACTGGTGCGACTTAAAAACTATTTGGACAATGTTTATCTGGAGGAGGGTCTGGCAGTGTGTTTTCAAGAGTTAAGAACGAGCTAATAATTACTACCGTATTTTCAATTATTCTTCGCAAGTTCTTCCTTCCGTCTTGTCTTAACCTACCACGCACGTACGACTCAAGAGNCTACTGTTGGAAATGCACTCAATAAGTCCAAGACGTGTTCCCATAAAATAGCAGACTTTACTATCATCCTGGAATTCAGATGTAATTACAACATTTAAATGCATAGTTGGATTTAAAACACAAACTCGTGTCCTAGTATGATATTTTAATTATTTTATAAATGTAATAAAACAGTTTGAAAAATATTTATGAGAATCAATAATAATAAGAAAGAATAAAAGGTTATTTTCATCTCCCTTTAGCTCGCAATTACGTATATTCTATTCTAATATGTAACTTTCATCTCATGTTAATATATGATGATCATAATTCTATCTTAGTATATAATAAATTCCATTCTACTATTATATGTGGCGATTTTCATCCTACTCTAATATGTGGTGAGCTTCATCCTACTCTAATATGTGGTGATTTATATCCCCTTTAGAGCTAGTCTACTACATTTGAGGCTAGCCAAAGAGTTCGTGCTCAAATCCCGGCTGAGAAAACAAGTGAAGATTTAAATGTGAGAAAACACGTGCAGGTAGGCGCGCTGTATAAATGTCAAACTAATTTAGTCTAGTTTACCGCTGTTGGGGAGGCAAGAGTTCAAATGCCGGAAGTGTTCATTGATGATGTTTTTTTTAATCCTAAATGTCTTCCCATTTCCTTTACACTCAAATACTGGTACGTTTCCTCTAAATTATACCTCTATTACCCTTATCTCACCAGAGTAGTTAATATATAATATACGTATGGCTTGAACGGGCTCTAAAACGTGGTGCATTTTTAGAAAATATAACCTATGGTAAATTAAAAAATCATCCACATTTTTTTAAAAGAAACAGAACATTGATTATAAAAAGTTTAATGAATTTTTTAAAGTTCTTAAACAATTCTCTAATAAAAAATGCAGCCTTGTGTTTCAATCAATGGAATCATATTCCTATTGGAACATTCACGTTTTTAGTAATAAGTGAGCTAGCCCACCCATGCTCGTAACTCTCTAAGACAGAGCACATCAAATACCAAATACCAAGACCTCTTTAACGATTTATTATTTTTTTGCTCTTTGTTTTAATTAGAAATATCCAATTTACATGGAACTTTGATCTCTCCCTTCTCGCTATAAAAATGAAGTGTCCTTAATTATAACAATAAACGACCAACTGATTATAGAAATTCTCCCGGGCGAGCCAACGTGAGCTTGGGATAAGGATAAATTATTTTGAAAGTTAACGAAACAGGCAATAAGTTCGTGAAGAGAAAAATAATATGTGCAATGGAAAGTAAAGTTTGTTTAGTGGATTATATTTGTGTCTACGCAAATTAACAAATAAAGTGCGATGTATTTTAGTCAAGAATGTAGTAAAATGAGTAGGCCTATATGTAATGCACACACAAGAATTTAACTACTGCCTTAAAATTTAGTCTCGGAACGTAACCAATTGACTCGAAAAATAAATGGTACGACCAAATCATACATACAATCTCTTTCCGTATGTTATATTTTCAAAAATCAGTTATTAGTAATACCCTCAAATTAATTTTTCGTTAAAAAAAATACAATATTACTTATAATTTAAAACTCTGCCTAGCTACACAGTTTGAACAAATTGTAAATGTCAATTTCAAATTACTTCAAATTTTCAATATTGTCAATACTTTTCAGAAAAACTAATAAAAAATATATTTTTATTATATAAAGAACTCTCCAGATACACACTTTAGAAACATCGCTATGGATATTTTAAAAACATCCAGAATTTCAAAAATCCCTATCTGCCCCCCTCCTTGATCAATTTTCCTCGTATTTCCAATTTATCATGTAAAACACTCCCACATAATATATCAAATTTGATCAAATTCATTAGAGCCATTTTCTATCAAAAGAAAATAGAATTTAAAAAAATAATTCGTCAGCTTCAATTTTAGAGTTGGAAATCAAAATCAAGATTTAGCAAAAAAGAAAAAAA
Organism: Timema douglasi; assembly: GCA_901482245.1. NCBI lineage: Eukaryota > Metazoa > Arthropoda > Insecta > Phasmatodea > Timematidae > Timema > Timema douglasi. Next base: position 171,655 of record CABEEJ010000230.1, on the reverse strand, counting down.
ATGGTGTTAGTATTTTCTAAACGTTTCTTCTTACTAGAAATCTACTATATATTATAAGCAATGAAATGTTTGCATTCTCGGAAAATAAAATTGATTTTCCCCTTGTTAACATTGACGTGGAGATTGCTACTGGGTGCACTAAGGGCTGTTTTCTATGCTCTCTTCCACTCCCGATACAGGTGCAATTTCTATAAGGCATGATGGGCAAATCTATGGCACTTGAACACGATTTTAGTTGCATGCCAACACGAAAAAATCACATTAAATACAACTTTTCTCAACGTGGTATAATTTTCCGAAAGCCATGTCATTCAATGTCATGTTTCAACAAACTTTAAGTTCATGGTTAGAAATCGACATGGCTCGGACTTAAGGAACATCTTGTGTTCTGTTGAAGATAACAAGCTATTAACCGAACATAGATATATTGGCTACGTTGGATATTATATCTGAGAGGGATTGCATGGCTAGTATTGGGAAACAGCGTTGTCATTCTCTTGAATTCTTTGGTCAATCTTTCCTTAAATATAAGACAAGTTTTACAACGCCGGTTTGTTGAGGTTGCCAGTTACTGCTTCTTACACCGCCATACCACCTTTTGACATAACTGAAAGTGAGAAGATTTGGCAACAGTTAACCGAGAGAGAGAGAAGATAAAGTGCCCTCATTGGTGATATCGGGTGTAGTAAAGTACAATACGCTTCAAACTTGTGTGGAAAAGTTTATTGAAGTTTCTGATGTTAACATATATTATATCCATTTACTGTATTATTTTTCCTGAGGGTGTTCCTTTCAATGTTTCTACTTTAAGTTATTGAAATTTATGTTGTATAAGACAAAAATTTTGACAATATAAAAAAAATGTTTTCTTTAAAATTTATGCATTATTAAAATATTTACAATTTTATTTGCGTTATCCATTTCATTTTATAATATTCAACAAGATTTTTAACAGACAACTCATCAAAAAACGTAAATAAGAGGTAGAACATTGGACTAATTCAAAGTTCAGCTAGTCCTTAAATGGTACACTGGTTGGAAAAGTTTCACTATCCCTGTTATAAGGATTAATTCATAAGCCACGTAACGATTTTATTTTAAATAGCTTAGGGATCTTAGATCTGGACAAGGAGGTGTCTAAGGTAGAGTGACTTCATGTGTCAGGAGTACAGAAATAACTTAGTGATCTTAGATCTAGACAAGGAGGTGTCTAAGGTAGAGTGACTTCATGTGTCAGGAGTATATAAATAACTTAGTGATCCTAGATCTGGACAAGGAGGTGTCTAAGGTAGAGTGACTTCATGTGTCAGGAGTAAATAAATAACTTAGTGATCCTAGATCTGGACAAGGAGTTGTCTAAGGTAGAGTGACTTCATGTATCAGGAGTACAGAAATAACTTAGGGATCTTAGATCTGGACAAGGAGGTGTCCAAGGTAGAGTGTCTTCACCGAACAGCAATTGAACGAAGACAGTGGCGGATGAACCTCCAGCACTGTAACAGGAGTACAAAAATAAATTGGTAATCTTAGATATGAAAATGGAAAATAAATGGCACATCATTCGAAGAGAGTGGTGGTATCTACAAAGAATGGTAAATAGATGGTAAATAATTTACATATTATTTATAATATCTACAATGATTTTAGAATTGTTGGTGGAAGGGGAAAAATTAGGGCAGATGAGGAAGGAGGTCAAATAAATAATATAAATTATTTAAATCACTCACCCACACAGTTCTGGTTTAGAAACTAGTCAAAATGGCGAGAAAGTCGGTAAAGAGGAGAGAGGGGGGAAGGGACAAAATCACTTTATTCATAATAGACTTAGAGCACTATTATTTTTTATTTTAGCAAATTTTTTCCGAAATTTATCCTATAGTATTTTAAAATAAGTTTACTTTAAAAACAAATTTTTTAAGCCCTCCATTAGTTTATCCTTAACATTACTTTTAAAAAATATGAAGTAGACCTACCTCAAGTTATCTTTCAACTAAAGTAGGCCTACCATATAGGCTTACAGATAATTACTAACCTAGCTCTAATATAGGCCATATGACCATTGAAGTGCTTGAAGAATACTAAAAAAAAAAAAAAAATCAAGACGTTATACAGTAGGTACAGTATTTATCAACAAATATTCTAGTAAAATAAATTACCCTAACTGGTGGCCACGTGGTCTTGTGCGCTGGACTCACATTGCAAAATATCAACGTTTACATGAAGGATGGAGTTCAAAGGTCGGTCGGGTTCCCAGGAGATTACATCCTTTCCCCTCGATAATGTAGGTTCACATCCTCTTAAAATCTTCCTTATTCTCAACCCATTAGAGTAAGCCGTTAATAAAAATGGCGTAGGACGCATTTAATAAAATATATAGAGACCATTGATATAATTAAATAGACTTAATCCACCCAAACCAGATAGCTCTTGGATTTATTAAAATTGCTCTGTACGCCTATATTCTCAAGTGTTAAATTCTAAATAACAGTTTTAATAAAATGTATATACTCTAAATGATTCTCCCAATTAATTTGCACGAGAGTTCGTGGTTCAATACAACTTCATAATATGATTTCCTAAATTACCCATGTAAGCAAATTCAAGGCCTACAGTTATGGTTTAGTATTATTAATGGTTTTAATCTCATTGAAAAATTTAGGCAATACTATTACTAAGAAATCCAAGAGGGAACAGACGAAGAGGTTAATTTAGAGAAACTTACAAAATAATTGCATGGATGTATTTTTTAAAATTTCATTTGAGGTAGGCCCTATTAATGTGCACTTTATGATAAACCAACTTAAGTCTAGAACAGTCCTACAACAGTTAATTAATAACCTTGAAATGGGACGCCGATATTTCACCAATGATACATTTTTCGGCCATACCTTGGAATCGAGTCCGAGACTCTTAACTTAATAGGCAGATACACTACACTGTGAGATAAGGTGTCAAATCTCGGATAGGTGATAAGAAAAAGACTCTTTCCTTTAAAAACCAGCCTCATTGTTTACCCTGAAAGGTAACAGTTTTATATTGATAGATTAAACTATCTTATAAACCATACCATAGTGGAATACTGCAAGATAATTCTACTACCTTACAGAGGGTAAATGAAGGGTATATGTTCGGGATTCCAAGTCCCGACCTCTCCCGGGTCAAAGTCAACATACAACGCTGTCGCTACGGAACGGGTTGACGGTGTATTAAAGTGTTGAGTAGCCCGGACAACCAATACTTCCCTCTTCCTCCTCCCGCCTTTCCCCTTCAGTAGCTAATATGTCTTTTAGACCCCCCTTACCCGCTCCTCTACTTACCAACCCCAATTCTCGGTCGTCATTCCCTTCACTTTTTTTTAATTACGTGTTCTCTTTCCTTTAACGTTATCCAGAGCTACAATTTACTCGCCCGGCTAACGAAACTTGAATCTTCTTTCTCTTCCTTCCTACTTACGTACTCATTTTCAAATCGACGTATACACTACGTTGAGAAGGGGTAAAACGTTGTCATAAGTCTCACCGGTAGGCTGGCAGACAAAAGAATGAATGTGTCTCTTATTGTCTTGATTGCTTGTGATGGGGATTTTGAGGTTGGCATTTCGGTTGTGGGAGGTGTGTTATTTCTAAAGTATTTCCTAATCTCTCACTAAGCAAATACGGGCTCACATCCTCTATAACTATACCTTTCCCCTCCTTACACCATTAGCCTTATTGTGCTGATTTCCCAAGTAGGTAGTAAGACGTGGAACACTGAGTAGTAAAAAAACAAATATTTTGAATGGTTTATTCGCTCTAATTGTAACTTTTACTAAGATAGTGCAATTTAGCGAATTAATTTAAGGAAAATAAAAATCAACCTTCCTCCAATGCGTCCATTCGAGATTTTAACTCCTACCTTCTAGGTGAAAAATCTTATACGCTATCGCTGAGTCCATCGCTCTTCAGTTTGGATGGAATTAAACGTCGCCGTAGCGATATTTGAAACGAATAAATATATCTTCTGTTGGAAGAAGGGGAGGTCCAGAAGACTGAGATTAACGGCTCTAGGAGTCGCTGTGCCGACCACATGACACCCTCTAACCGCAAATGTTGGCACTATATTCACAAACATGCGGCGGGTGCTCACTCGGTCGATATAACTTGGTTATGGTCTGATGTCTTGGACGTTTTTCTTTTTGCTCCTATATATATATATACGAGGGGTGTTCAAAAAGAAACCGAACTTTTGCTATAACTTCTTTATTGCTCATTGTAAAACATTTTAGGCACTGCCACCCTCAAAGTAGTCCCTTCTACTGGCAATACACAGTTCCCAACGTTGCTTCCATTTTTGGAAAGCCTCCTGTAACGCACTTTGTGGGATGGCGCGCAGGTCTCTTGTCGCATTGTCCTGAATCTCCTCTATGGTTTAGAAACGACATCCCTTCAAAGTGGTTTTAAGTTTGGGAAACAGGAAAAAGTCTGCTGGGGCTAGGCCCGGAGAATACGGTGGATGGGGCACTATGGGAGTGTGATGTTTTGCTAGATAGCTGTGGACAAGGAGCGACGCGTGAGCCGGCGCATTGTCATGATGACACATCCAAGTCTGGTTTCCCCACAACTCAAGCCTCTTCCTGCGCACAGCATCCCTCAAACGCGCTAGAATTCCCTGGTAGACTTCCTTGTTTACCATCTGACTACGTGGTACAAATTCCTGATGGACAATGCCTTTGAAGTCAAAAAACACAACCAACATCACCTTGATCTTTGACCGACTCATGCGTGCTTTTTTGGACGAGGAGACCCTTTTCCCACACACTGCGACGACTGCACCTTCGTTTAAATATCATAGCCATAAACCCACGTCTCATCGTCTGTTATGATGTACTTAAGGAAGTTTTCATTGTCATTGGCAAGCAGTTCCTGGGTGATTTCAACACGGGTCTGTTTCTGATCGTCTGTCAACAAACGTGGCACGAGTTTTGCACTGACACGACGCATATCAAGTTTGTCACTCTAAATTTGATGGCATGATCCTACGCTGATTCCCACTTCGTCAGCAACTTCTCGAACAGTTAAACGACGATTTCCACGAATCACAACACAAACTTTCTCGACATGGTCGTCATCTGTTGATGTGGAAAATCGTCCAGATTTGGGATAGTCACTGACTGACATTCTGCCATGTTCAAAACGCTTAAACCCCTCATAGCACTGCGTTCAACTCACACAGTCCTCCCCGTATGCTTGGCTAAGCGATTTAAATGTCTCTGTAAAAGTTTTGCCAAGTTTGTAGCAAAATTTCACACACACACGTTGTTCTTCAAGCTCTTTCATTGTCCCTTTGGCACTAATCCGACGAACAGCTTGCGCACGTGCTCACTTCAGCGGATGTAACTCGCTAATTAACGGTCAGAGCGAAACGCGGCAAATGGCAGTTTGTTGTCTAAACCTACCGCTACGTGCAATCAGTAGCCGCAGCGTGCTCCCTCTGCCGGTTGGGGGGCGATTTCAAAAGTTCGGTTTCTTTTTGAACACCCCTCGTATATATACATCTAGCTTAGTTTAAGTCTGTACATATATTGAACTCAACAGTTCTAGAATATTGGTCTTTGGCATTACAGAATTTGTCCAGAAACATTTTAAATGAGTGGAAAATGTCCTATTCAAATTTCACGATTCCAAGACCAATATTCAACTGTAGAGAATATTAAAATTAATGTAGAAAATTAATTTAAAAACATGTATTATTAATATTTTAGAAAACATTCTAAAAAATAGTTGAAAGTAGGAGTGGTTATAATTAAAAGTTAAGACTTAGATAGATTGCTCTAAAAATATACATGTAAAACATTAAATTTATAGATTAAACAGTTGCTAAATTGGTAGATGATTAAGTGAAATTACAAGTCAAAATGTATAATTAGAATTTACTTCTGGTGAAAAAACATATTGTCAGATATAAACGTGTATATACAATTAATAATGCATCATCAACTAGACCATACTTGAGTTGATGACAAGTCTAAAATATATATTGGCACGTTAAAATGTTGTTACAAAAACTTTAAGATATACAATATAGTATGGTAAAAAGCAATGTTTTAAGTTAAAATATGGTCTAGGGGTAAGGTGTCAGACTTCTGTGCTGGCGGCCGGGGTTCAATCCTCGGTCCCGGCACAGATTTATCTGATTACCAAACCCTTCCTTCACCTCTGACAAGACATCTTGTGAATGTTGGTAATGCCAGGCCTCCACCGTGGTTCGGATTCCACGTTAAACTGTAGGTCCTTCATTTCATCTCACAATCACCCTACCATTACACATTATCGTAAGTGCGTATAACTCGAACGGGTAGTAAGACGCGGTGCTAATAATAATAGTTAAAATATGTTGTAAAATAAAATAATAAAATTTTAAGGGTAATATCTGCAACCAAACTTAATGAAGTAATTAAGTGATGTGGAATAATTTAGGTTTTATCTGTTTCCTTGTCCAATTACCCCTTTACGCTATCCAGCACTGAAAAAATGCTGGATTATTTCATTCCGACATGTTTTTTTACGATGGTATCATAATCACTTAGACCATGTGGCCACCGGAGTGGTTATATTTAAGTTGTTAATAGCCTTGGTGTTAAAAACACTTTTACTAACTTATTAAAAAAAACTCGCTTCAGTGAGCACCCAGATAAAGGCATCAATCTCGTCTAGTTTGATTTGTCAGTAACGAGAAGGTGTTGATTTCGCTTAAATGGTTTTCCAGTCTCCCTTCACGCAAATGCAGGTATATTTGAAATAAATTCTACCTCAACCCTCCTTTTCTCACTAAATTATAGTGTGGACTAATAGAAAGATAAAATAAACAAAAAAAATATCTAAAATTTGTGAAATTAGAAGCTGGATACTGTATTCGAACACGTGTCATTTATCACTTAGGGGATGGCCAGACTGGGTGAGCAACTACAATATAAAATAGAACACATTCGTTGTAATGAGAGGTGGCCAGCCTGGGGCGCACGCTTGAAAGATAGAACTGGTTCTGATTTTCAAGCCCACGCGCTTGACCCGGTACAGTCTAGTTTACAGGCGTTAGGCAATACTATTGTATGTTGGTTCATTGAGTGCTAGGAAAATTTCTCATTTTGACATTTTTATTACTATCGATAGGTTTAACACACTTGCTACTAACAGCCTAATTTAATTGGTAAGATCATAAACCATACCTATATATGTATATTATATTATACTACTTTAAAGCCACATGGCTGACTCATTCACTGATCTTAATTTTACCCACTTACAGATGAGCTAGAAAACTTGAAATTTGGCATACTTATAGCTTTTAGCCTGTCACAGACGGGAAAACTTCAAAAAGTTAAACTTTTTAATTTTTAACTCCCGAAAAAAATTCAAAATGGTGAAGCAACTTTAAAGTCGGTGTGGACTTTTCTTTGGAGGTCTCTTGTGGCTAAACGGTAAGACCCATCAAAGAACTGCTCTGGAATTACATTAGTTTACATCCACTTGCAAAGAAAACACACTGGAGCAAAGCGAGTATAGGCCTATATACAAAATTGATATGTTAAGATACTTCATTATTATAATCAAATTAGGCCTCTACAAATAAGAATCATCATTAATGCGGAGAGAGGATGGGGAAACCATAACAATAAATCACTTGTCAAAAACCATCCTTAGTTAACTGATCCAAGATTCGAACCTTTGCTTCCTTGTCAACAACTATCGAGAGCTATCTAATAATCGCGCGCTCGCTCGCCAGCCAGTCTGGTCAAGCAGTCGCTCACTCACACGCTTGTCTATATATATATTAAAATAAAAAGCGTTTAAATAAATCTAAAAAAAAAAAAATCAGACAGCTCAAGCATAATAGTCCATAGTATAATTATGATTCTGAATACCTTAGTCGAAAGATTTTTTTTTGTCTATATCTCTCCTCAAGTTATCTGAGTTACACTTTACTTTTACATTAGTATTTTTTATATAAAAAAGTGGTGTAGTTTCAACGTTGATGTTTCATCTAAAGTGGAAACCAAATCACCCCCTTTTTTTTCACACGTGGGGTGAAAATTGACGTAGCCAGCCAGCCAAGGGAGAAGGATGAGGGAGGTAGTTTAGAAATGGGGAAGATAGTTTTTTTTTTTATCTTTCTTTCTTGCCCTTTTTTTCACTGTGTGATTTTTAAAATCTTGTTTTCTCTTCTTTTCACTTCGAAGAGTAAAGAAGGTTTTTTTTTCTTCTTCTTTTTCTTCTCCTTAATATGGAGGGTAGGGATGAATCAATGAGACCTACAAATGGCTTCCATTTTAGCAGGAAAGATGTTTTTCTTCTTCCTATTTCAAATAAATCATATTTAAAACCAAATCATTTGTCGGACTTTGGACTAACCAGCGATTACATTTATACATAATTGCTACCCATCAACTAAATTTCAAGTTAATCTAGTCTGATTTTCTGTGGTCGAGTAAGTTGTGGTTCGAGTCCTGGACGGGTATACTGAGGGTGGTTTTTATCTAAATGGTTTCCTATTTTATCCCCACTCAAATTCGGATGGATTTACTTTAACTCTTATCTTCTTCATCTCTGCACCAAGATTGTAATTAAATGCGGACAAAACCCGCTTTATTGACCAGGTGTTCTAAGGCGCCACTTTCGTGTTAGACTGTTCTGCTAATGACGGGGAGATTGGAGTTCAAATCTCAGTCGGGTCTATGGAGGGTAGTTTATCCTAAATGGTTTCCCACTATCCTTCCACGCAAATGCGGGTGATTACCTCTAAAATGCTTCTTTCCTCATTCTTACCACATTGAAGTGATTATTAAAATATATGAGTAAAACCTTAACAGGCAATAAGGCATGTTTCAACCCCCCCCCCAAAAAAAAAATCAAACACAATTTATCAATTACTTAATTTAAGAGGGGAGTAGAAGGAGGGAGGGTATCTTAAAGGAAACGCATCTGCATTAGTATGAAGACACAGTAGAGCGTCGATAATTACGACTAATTAGGGATCGACCCAGTCTAGATTATTGATTTGTCAGGACTATTGAAAATACAGTACCTATAAAAAAATTTAAAAAATTAGCATGGACGTGATACTTACGAAAACTCAGTGTTAAGATAGAAACACTTTCACTTTATTCAAACAAAGAACTTACACATTTGTTGTTGTTGAACAAGGGTTGATTTGCGTTTTTTTTGGCTGTCATTTTTTTATATTGATACCACCATGGTTATTTTCATAAATAATATTTTTTTCTTGGCAATCCGGATTGTTAACGATCCTAATTTTTGCGTCCGAATTATCGACGCTCTACTGTATCAAGAAAAAAAACCAGATTGAGAAACACGTGAGGAGAACCTCCCTCTCCGCCCCCCCTCTCCCCCATCGGACCCAAGTGGGATTAGAACCCTGACCTCACTATTAACGTCAACCAAGTTTAATGTGAGTCTGACTCCTTGGACCATTGGACCAGCACCGCGACTAAGCAAGCCATTGAACAAAGAAAAGAAAGTCCATCACCGTTTGAACTTATTGAGTGCTGAAGCGAGTATGTATAACGCGTGTAATTTAATCTATCGATTGATCGACTCGTTCGGTCCCTACACATTATGAAGTGAGCCTTATCTTGTAAATTGAATCTCGTGTCTATTGAAATGTTCAAACAATAAAACCCGGCTGGCTTACGTTACGGTGAAATGGAGAGAGAGGCTTTTTGCCACGTCATAATCTTGATACGAGCAGAGGAGGTATTAGGAGAACATGAAGTGGAAAGAGGGTAGAGTGGATGTTCTCCTTTCAGACAGGGTTGTTCGTGTGGTTAGCGCGGTTCCTTTCTTGTGTATTTAGTTGCGAATTAACACCCTACATTTCGAACGCATCATAAGGGTGGGGAGAAGGGGGTGGGAGGTGCCCCTTGAAGCTCTTGTGGTACTTTATTCAACTTACAGCAGCTTCGAATACGGGGTCCATCTAAGATGGTGTTTAGGCTTAAAACACTACTTAACATTGTAAAGATTTACATAGATATTTACTGCAATTTTTAAGTTAATATTTGGACATATGCCAGATATTGTGTTTTAATAAATAAGCTTATTACGATTTAAACGTTCAAGAGTTGATAGTTAAACTAAATATTTATGATAACTTATATTATTTAAATTAGCATACTCACTTTAAATCCCTACACTACTTTTGACTGATCCTATATGGCCAACTTATAAAAACAAAATGTTTCCTTTAACACATTTTCAAGTAGAGACCAAACCCTTCCTTCACCTCTGACAAGACATCTTGTGAATGTGGGGAATGCCAGGTCTCCTACCGTGGTTCGGATTCCACGTTAAACTGTAGGTCCTTCATTTCATCTCACAATCACCCTACAATTACACATTAGCGTAAGTGCGTACAACCCGAACAGGTAGTAAGACGCGGTGCTAATAATAATAATAATTCAAGTAGAGCTGTAATTTGTAAATCATTGAAAAAACTATTGAAACTATATTCATGAAATATGTAAAATTAAAAACTTATATAAATATTTGGTAATAAACACATAAATAGTAAACTATAAAACAATCAACAAAATATTGTTCATACTGCACGTCTTACAACCCATCCGGGCTATCCGTTTACCTACAATAATATGGTAGGTATTAGGGAGGTATAGGAAATGTATACGCATTTGAATGGAATAAGAATTGCAAGCCGTTTGGGGGAAAAAAACACCACTTTAAGCCCGATCAGGATTCGAATCCTGACGTTCTCTTAGCTATTAAACTTAAACAAGACTAAATGGGATTCCAGCCTAAGCCCGTACACCCAAATTTTAAACAACTTAAACTTTTTTAAGCACCGTCTCAGGTATATATACATTACTACGCTAATGAGTAAGGGATGAGAAAGGTTGAATTTAGAGTAAATATACCCGAATTTGCGTGAAGGGAAAGCGGAAAATCATAATGGTAAACTACCCTCAGTACACCCAACCAGGATTCTAGCTCCAATCTCCCTGTCATCGGTAGTCTAATCTAACACTAAAGTGACACCTCAGACCATGCGGTCACTGGATTAAGTGTTAATTAATTTAAATATAACGGATATCTCTTTTAACCATAATATAAAGTGCATTAGAAATGTCTCATGATTTTTTCTAACAGATGGAAACACTAAATCAATTTGAGCTAAAACGTTGACCTGGTGGTCTAGGGGTAAGGTGTCAGACTTCTGTGCTGGTGGCTGGGGTTCAATCCTCGGTCCAGGCACAGATTTATCTGATTACCAAACCCCTCCTTCACCTCTGACAAGGCATCTTGTGAATGTGGGGAATGCTCAGGTCTCCACCGTGGTTCGGATTCCACGTTAAACTGTAGGTCCTTCATTTCATCTCACAATCACCCTACCATTACACATTATCGTGAGTGCGTATAACCCGAGCGGGTAGTAAGACACGGTGCTAATAATAATAATAATAATAATAATAATTTGAGCTAAAATTAGATGCTATTCCTTTATTTCCCTTGTACCCTTTAAATGTTTTAATGACTCTTGTGGTTGTCATAAAGCGTTCCTTCCTCTCTGAATGAGTATTGCAGTTGCGCTATGAGTGGAGATAAGGCTTTCTTGCCCGGCGGCTCCGCGCTATCCTCACTTTTAAATGGATGATATCAATTTAAAAGCTTGCATGCAAATGAAGAGCGGTCGTCGGATAAATTAAACGCGCCTGGCAATGTTCCACTAACAATGGAGTCTGAAAGCTAACAAGCAATCAAGGATTCACACTAGGGCCTATCCGTGTGTTTAGATAAAGATGGGCCTATTAGATGATACATAGGCCTGCTAATAAACAAGTTATTCACGTAGAAAGGGAAGCTATTACAAGTAGGAAAACCCCTATATTGTAGCATTAAACTAATGAGGCTCTGGTAAACGTTTTTCCTCTCATGTAAACGAGTAATTATCATTATCATCATCATTAGGTCCTCAATCTTGTGATTGGTTCGCTGCAGCTTTACACTTTTGCCTATCCTGAGCGAATATTTTTTTACATCTTTGTACCTTCTTCTACCAACATTGTTCGCTATCTGATCCATGTAGTCTACTTTATTATTGGACTTCTTTTTGAATTTATCTCTTCCACATTTTCTATAAATTATCTTCGTCAAACTATCATGTCTCGGTATATTCTTTGCTGTCTGCCTTTCCAAAATTTATTTTGTTCGTTTATTTTTCTGAGCACTTCTGTGATATTTAAACATTATACTGTAGCAACACATTACATTTCAAAGGTTTAGAATGTTTTACTTTCAGTTTTACAAATAATCCATGTTGCATATCCGTAAAGCACAACACTCCAAACTAGCAATTTAAAATAAAAATAAAACTGTCAAAAAAATTGATTTAAAAATAAATAAGTTCCACTCCTTTTATGAATAATTAAATGTTAACGAGGATATTATAATATATGCATTAATGTATATATATATGTTAGGTATTTAATGTGCACTTTCTGAACCTACTGAATTATATATCATATATAAGACTTTAAAGCTAACTTAATCAAGAACACTTACCCCTCCCCACTAACCATTAATTCATCACTGTGAAAGGGTAAACCCAAATTTCCCCAAGGAGACATTTTTTACTCATGCTAGTAAAATAACAGGGCTCAGTAGGTAGGTACACTAATTCTTCTGAAAATATATATAACTTCTATAAAGAGCATACTAGTTTGAATTGTAAACTGTAAGTTCATTAGTCAAAGAACTAGAATATCGAGTATCTATTGAATATTAAATAACAACATATTAATGAGTAAGCTTATTTAAAAAAAACAAATGTGAGTAATTATATATAAAAAAAACTATATATATATTCATTTCTAACCATCAATATATTGCTTTTTAAGAAAATGTTTTTGTAACACATCAACGTTGTTTTAGTTTCGATGGATGTATTTTGAGGATACATTTATCTCACATCAATGTCAATATTCATTACGTTTTGTTTTAGCTATGATCCAAAGTTGAAAAATACATAAAAATACTAGAGATTTTTTTTAATATTGGTTATTTTTAAGTTATTTTTTATTTGAAAATAATTGATTTAGCTCAGGAAAAACTTAACTAAGATAACCATAAAGGTGATAAATGTTTAACAAAAAAAATCCATCAATCTAAATAAGTTCACATATAAATCTACATATTTAAATGTTTTATACCTGATTTGGTGACAGCATCACTCTTGAAATAGACTAGACTGCCGAAGACGGGGAGATTGGTGTTCGAATCCCAGTCGGATGCTGAGAGTGGTTTTTCCTAAGCTGTGTTACACTTTACCTTCACGTAAATGTTGATACACTTCCTTTAAATTTGACCTTTCTCATACCTAGCTGATTAGCGTAATTAGTATTGTACATATTCGTATAACCTGAACAGGTAGTAATATTTGATGCTAAAAAAAGTTTTAGTTGCTTATTATGTGGGTGTACGAGCTAAGGCTTGAATTTTATTTAGTCTTGTTTAAGGTGGGATTGAAGGGGACGTGAGAAAAGGCTGGTGTTTTTTTTTCAGTTTTATGGGAAAACATTTTCTTGGGTAGAGTAAATAAAATATTGCTCCAGTACAAATATAGAGTTTAATTTTCTTCACATGTTGATATCAACAGTTCCTGATTATCTGTCAAGAGCATAGTAGCATAAGATGACAACCTTTTTAAATTAATAGAAGAATTTGACATTAAATTCCAGGAAACCCTTGACAGATATTCAAGAGGAGGTGAAGGTTCAAATCCTGGTCAGGTTTACTAAGGTGTTCTTCCC
>CABEEJ010000230.1:146208-157828 GCA_901482245.1 Timema douglasi | reverse complement strand
CCCCCCCCCCCTTAATGGCGTCCCACTCTTATTCCATCCAAATGCTGAAACATTTCCTATAAATGTATACCTTCCTAATACCTAGCATATTATTGTAGGTAAACGGGTAGTCCGGATGGATTGTAAGACACGCATCGTGAAAAATACTTTGCGTTTTTATCTTATAGTATATTATTTATTTATTACATTAAAAAAATACAATTAGCTACTAAAAATTAATAAACTGTCAAACCCTTTCAGGTTGGCCCCCGGATAGTGTGTTCGGGTTTTGTCCGAGTGTCTACCTTCAGATTGGTATTACACATATTGGTTACATACCTTCTTCCTATCACAAAGGTCGGTGCGAATACCTTTACTCATTCCACACATATACCTTTCTCTCTAAGCAAAACTTTTGTGGTAAATCATGAGAAATATTCATGTCAGCATTTTCCCGCAGGTTGACTTGTGGAATGCGCGGTTTCTATTGCGACCAGCCCACACGTCCACCAAACCCCGCGAGTAAATCTCATGGCAACCACTCGTACAGATGTGTAAGACGTGATGCGTTAAATGAGAATCATAGGGGCAATAGCCAGACAAAACCTGCCTGGCGAAATAACTGGATCAAATCTATAAGAAATAAAAAAACAAAAAAAACTAAGCCGATTGAACTTAGAGCTAAGAGTTTAATTTATTTGAAGAGTTAAACTTTGAATCTTGGATTTGGCCTGCTTATATTATTAACAACAATCATATTAAAACATATTAAATATAATAATTAATAGCTTATTTATAAGGTTGACCGCCTCTTTGGTCTCATGGTCAGAGTTCCTGGATCCAAATAAAGAGGTCCCGGGTTATATCCCAGGCACTTCCAGATTTTTTTTTTGTGAAGCAGTGAGTCTGAAACGTGATCAACGGGTCAATTCAACCTAGTAGCCGGCCCCGTGGTATAGTAAGTAGTCAGTGCACCTGGCTACGAGCCTAGGGGGGCCGGGTTTGATTCTCACGTAACACCATGGGTAATTTTCCCGAAAGGGTTTTTATCCCAACGGTCCCCATGGTTTGGTTAGTTAGGCCACCGGTTATACACCCTCATACTCACTATCACCATTACCTCATTTCATCGGGACATGGACAGAGCCTTCACGGAAAGGATGTACTAAACAATTGTACTTCCGAGCGTCTCCCGGACGGTGGTACATTAGTACTGGCTATCATTCCACTAACCAGGCTGGGAGTGATGTAGCTCACCCACAGTGGCGGCTCGTAGTTAAAATTAGAGGGAGTGCTGCTCCAGATTTTTTTTAACCTTTGTTTTAAAATTGTGTAAAAGGAAAAAAAACACATACAAAAAGAAAATTTATTCAGGAACTTGATACAATCTTAACAAAAAAAGCAACTTTTTTACTTACTTTAACTTAAATTGCTAAAGTTCAAGCTTGATCTATTCATTTAAAAATTTAAAAATTAAATCCATTCTTCTTGTTTTAATTTGCGCAAAAAGATCAATAATTTTCTCCTTGATCTCTGGATGACAATTGAGGAAATTTTTCTCCATTGAAAGTACTGCAAGTGCATTTAGTATTTTTGTTAAATAAAAGAACCGAAAAAATGCATAAAATAGAATAGCTAGAAGCAGAATAATAATCTAATTCTACACTCTTCTACACTTTATCACATTCAAGAATATGGTACACGGTATTAAGCACAACACACGTTGAATAAAAAAAACTTCCTTCCACCTTCACACCAGAGCCGGCACTGTGAGAGCAACAGTGATTTCTCTACCTGGCAGTACCGCCTTCCTCCCCACCCTCTCCTATGTGCGCATGCGCCCAACAGTCAAACACCACGTTGCTAGCACTGTGAAGCGCACAGTTCCATACAAAGATTTTTGTATCTTTTTCATAAATTGGGGAATGGCTACTGAAGTACTGACATTAATCTTAAGGTTATATATATTGTACCACAAAAATAAATTAAGAATTAAAGAAAAAGGGACTCATTATATTAAATGTTATCGATAATATCAAGTGGAAATAAGGGGTGCTGCGGTTCCGTAGTGCCTATACACGAGCCGCCACTGCTGAGTCACACACGCTTTATATACTCGTATTTGTGAGGAAAAGTTAGGTAGGAATGAGGAAGAAAGCATTTTAGAGGTAATCTGCCACATTTGCATGGAAGGAGAGTGGAAAATCATTTATGAAAAACCAATATCAGTATAGACCTGACCAGGATTTTAACCCCAATCTACTCGTCTTTACCAGGCCAGTCTAACACGGGAGTGACACCTTAGACCATTCGGCCACTGAAGCGGGTTGACAAGTTGATTCGGTTGGTGTTTAATGTAAGTGTAAACTATAACTGGTACTGTATAATCTTTGTTCATAATATTTATTTGTATGCTCTTTATTTTGGAAATACGTATATCTACCTTGATTCATTTATCACATACTGTACGATACATAATTAATACAAACAAGCAAATAAATTCAGGAGTAAATACTCGGGAGTAGTAAAGAAGTTTCTCTTTGCTAAAAGTAGGTTAATTACTCCGTTTCATATGAATAGTATTTCTCACCTCCTGCAGAGTAATTTCTCAGTAGCAAGAACCATTACTCCCTCATTATATTTTAAATACCCCAGCTATGTAAACATAGTTATGCTAATATGTGACCTTGGGCCCAGTGGTGAAGACGTCAGTGACAATAATTTTGTTCGTTTTAAACAACTATGTCAATCAGTTCTTAAGAGGAAAATTACTTTCAGTCTTAGGTAAGTTTTGTTAGTATAATTGATTAATATATATAGAGGAAATAAAATAGTTCTTGTTAAATATAACACCCATTTCTTAAACACAACTATTTAATCTCGGTAATATTTTAATATACCAAAGAACTAGAATGATATATTTCAACATCACTCTATAAATGGTATTATATTTTATTGGTTTGCAATGGAAGTTTTTATTTTACATCAGCTCAAAAATAAATATTAATAAAATTAAATGTTAAAATTAAGATAATATGCTGAAGTTTGTTCTTAAAGAAATGCAGAATAAAAAGTTTTGTGCTATATACAGTATGTTTTCTCTATTAAAAATCTTTAGGTCAAGATGATCATAAACTGAAGTGTGTCTACAATATCTGTGTACTTTTTCGTATCAAATAAAACACTATACACTCGGATATCAAGGGTACAAGTCTTTGTTCTTATAGTCGGAGTCGCTTAAGAAAGGACTAAAAAAAATAGGAGCCTTTGGGGGCGTGGACTTGGAAGTATTTCACTCATACCAAAGTGGAGTAATTGCTTTGTAGAATGCGAAGTCAAAGTTGATACCACAACAAGGAACAATTTGCTCCAAAGGTGGGCAACCGTCAACAAACATTTTTACTAAGGTGAGTAATTAATTCAAATACGTGAGTTAACAGCAACTACTCTTCTTATTTCATACAGCCCCGTATTTGTTTACAAATGTAAACATTAAAAAAAAAAATCCCCAAATAAAACTTTTAGTCTGTTTAAAGTAACAAAAATATTTACTACAAAAAAAATAATACCTTAAAAATTCTTAAATTAATTTTACGCTATAAATGGCGTATCTTTAAGGGGGAAAAAACAAATAAAAAAAATTTCCTTTTGTTCAAAAGAAAACCATGAACAACATTGTTTTATTATACGGGCGTGATAAATTGCCATGGGATTGAAAATGAGAAGAGAACTAGAGAGAAACACGAAAAAAAAGTGTGTAAAAGAAAGAGAGACGACTAGCATTATTATAAAACTGTTATTCATTTTTCCATGACACGTAGCGTTACATTTATATACATCCTCAATTCAATGGAGAAAAACAACACATTTTCAACTCCAATCTCCACGTCTTGGGGTGGATCTATTTATATCTACAGTAGCCCCATGGCTTCTTTGGTGCTGACTGACAACTTTGAAAAGTTACCAGACCAAATTATGTATCCCTACGCCGAACCATATGATATGCAAAAACATGTGTTTAGCAGCTGTCACTTCTGACAGTCAAAATTTAGATATATACCTAAATGTTGGCTGTCAGATGTCAGCTGTGAGCTGTCAGTCAGCACCAAAGAAGCCATGGGGCTACTGTAGATCAAGACAGGGCGGAATAAGCAACTGAATGTTTGCTCAATTTAATCTTGGAATACATACTTGAGTCAAAAATATCGATATCGTAACCGGTGAGATGTATTTAAAATAGACAAAGAAATATCGGCTATTGAAGATGATACGTTTCGGTTTAAGTTTGGACTAGGCTCTTTTTGAACGAGTTGTTCGGTCGGACGATATTCGTGCGCATCCGGTCTTGCTCGCCTTACAAGCGAGGTATCTATATCCTATCTACGTTAGGAGAGGCGGTAAGTAACCGCTATAAGAAGGTTATTTATGCAAATATTGGTTGAATCTCACTAATGCCAACCTAAAAAAATAAACTTCATAGCGTCAACACTTAAGCGAGCTATACCGATCGTGTGTTGGCCAAAATGATGCCAACTTTTGCGGATAGAAGGTGTCATGTGGTCAGCATAACGACCCCCCCCCTCCCCCAGCCATTAATCTTAGTTTTATAAACTGGAGCGGCAACTTCTTTATTCAAGTAGCTCCTCATTTGTCCTCACGGGGCTGAGTTTGACTTCATTACGGATACACTGCTTCAAAGAATAATCTGAAAGTTCTAGGGATCAAACCAGGGACCTCTGGTTATGTATCCAGTAGCTCTAACCACTAAACTACAGAGGCTGTCAATGTCGACCAATTAGGAAAAAAAATATTGGTTATTTAGTAGGCCTGTTACTAAGAAAATATTTATTATTTCCAAATAGATTGATATTAGTGACGTTCAGCCAATGTTTGTAATAAGGAATATTCTGATCGCTGTCACCAGCTCTCCTATCGTAGATGAGGTACATAGGTAGCCCACCTCTCCCCCCTTTCAGAAACTATCAATATGACCCGCGAGCGTGATCTCGAGGGGGCGAATCACAGCGTCATAACGGCCAGACCACACACGACGCCAACCTCTCTTCCCCCCTCCTCATTGCCTTCTTACATGCGCTCCTATTATTTTATATCAAAACAAAACAAAAACAACCAACTGTTGGCCTTTATACAAAGATTTGTTCTGTTTGTTATTGTTATTAGATTTTTTTTTCACCCACTGGTTTGGTTGTAATAACTTATATATATAAATATATATAAGCACGTTAACTTTTTGAATGAAATAAAATTCGATGTGTCGACGGTAATTTTCGCCCAAATTCTGAGGTATAAAATTGTATCCTGTCATTAAATAAGTTTAAAGCAGGTACCGTATTTGCAATCATCAAAAAATAAATTATTATTTAAAAAACATCATTATTGTTTTTCAGTAACAATATAAGACGAGATGAGGCCTTATTACTTAATAGAACATTGTGATCGTAAAAAAAAAAAACACGTATTTTTAAACCACGCCCATTTTTCTTTTCTCCTGATGTGTTGGGGGTAGGGATTGGTCCATAATCATCTCCCCCCCCTTTTTTTTACTCCAGCATCAATTCTCTTTATCTGTATTCCCCCTCCTCCCCCCGTAGTCCCTTTCTCCTTCCATACCTTTCTTTTAGCTTCCTCTCCAGTGCGCAAGAGTGCGCAGTGTCATGGTAGAAGAACCGGTCAAGTTCATTACAAGACTATTACATTTCCATGACATGCGGTGTCTTGAATCGTCAGAGGATGATGGCAAGCGATCAAATTGTTTGGGGACTTTTTTGATCCTCATTTAGATTTTTACAAAAATTCAGTTTTATCGCAACCTCAAGAGTGATAGGCCTGCTATATTTTAAGTCGCAGAAGTAATGCACTAGGACAGACGGCTTCGAACAGTTTTCGAAAACGAAGTAAATCTGTATTATTCATTTCCACAAAATAAGGTGATAGGAATAAGTTAGAAATCTTGAAAACTGTGACGTCATTAAAATAGGCTTCTACAGTAGCCCTATGGCTTCTTTGGTTATGACTGACAGCTCACAGCTGACTTTTGACAGTCAAAATTTAGGTATATACCTAAATTTTGACTATCAAAAGTGACAGCTGCAAACACATGTTTTTGCATGATCATCTGGCTCGGCGTAGGGATACATCATTTGGTCTGGTAACTTTTTAAAGCTGTCAACTGTCAGCTGTGAGCTGTCAGTCAGCGCCAAAGAAGTCATGGGGCTACTGTACTTACTTCTAAGCTGCCAATCAGATTTTGATCTATTTTGCTCCTAGTCTATCACACAGATATTTTAAAAGATTATGTAATATCAGGTGAATGTTGATTATATTTATTATAAATAAATATATATATATGCTTCTGTATTCTTGGATCATTTAAAACTAGCTTTTATTTGAACTAAAACTAAATTATAGATCATGTTCAATTTTCATGCTTGGAAGTCGTTTTCAGTATTAGTTTTGAAAACTAATTTTGTCTTTCAGAAGGAAGTTAATGTAGGTATTATTAACCTTATTAATTTTTACTCAGTTTGGTTCTAAATATAAATTAGGGGCTATTAATTAATAATAATATATAACTTATATTTTAATTTTGGTCTAATTTTAGGGTAGATAAGCTACTCTACCGCAAACATATTTATATCTATGATTATTCAGTCTATTATAAATAGCCCTATTAGCTTTTTATTAAAAAAAATAATTAAAACACAAAATTTAATTTTGTTTATTTAATTTACAAATAGGCTAAATTATTAGCCTCTAAGCTATTTAGTAGCTAGGAATAAACAATTAATCTTGCTATTTTAAGTTTATTTAAACGTCTATGGGAAATGGGTCTCTCTCTCTCTCTCTATATATATATATATATTTATATATATTTATATATATATTTATATATATTTATATATATATATATATATATATATATATATATATCACCACGCTTTACTACCCTTTTGATTTATACACTTGCGTTCATTAGTTGTAAGTAATAATAACCTGTATTTTTGTAAGCTTTGATTATATATTCACACAAACAGTGTCATAGTTAATATTTTCCTTTAGAAAGAATGGGTTGACCTAATAGATCATAGGCTACAATATTAAGGACGGATTTATATCTAATAGAATGAGCAACAATTCACAAATTTGACACTTTTGGTGAAAAAAATGCTCATTTAAAAAAACTCAAATTGAAAGCCTACAGCGAATGAGTATTCAAGGAAATGTTACTTATATTTTCAATTCAAACTAGCCGAGTATATAAGAAACAAATAAATAGGCCTAATTTTATAATAAATTATAACCATTTATTCTGATTATTGCTTTCCCTGACAGGTATTGTATTCAACCCACGTCCTCTGAAACTAATCTGGTGTGTGATGCTTTTTAAAGGGGGGGGGGGGGAAGGTTTTTATAAACTATACTTATAACGTAAATTCTTTCGAGGATATCAGGTATAAATTGATTAACTATATTTAATTTTTAAAATATTGTTCTTACAACTTTCATGGTGTTGATAAATACTAAATTATTGCCAATGTTATGCTCTTAAGGCTATCTCTACCACGTTTACATTATTTTGAGCATTTTGTTTAGGTAAACTACTAATATTTTTGAAAATTAACAGCTAATAATAATTAAAAAAATTAAAAATGTTAGGATCTTTCCACGATAATAGTATTATTAATTTATTATATGAAAGAGTCTTACACGCTTATTGAAGTTTTAATGTGTTGGTGTTAAACTTCAATAAAAAATGCCAAAGAAGTTGATGTGCCCATGAAAATATAGCGAAAAGCTACCAACCATATTGGTTCTAAAATTATAAATTGTAATTTTTAGAAATCACTGAAATTTTCCAACAAAATATAAATAAAATGTTTGAGTTAAAACTAAATAAAAAATTAGTAGGCTCAGCCTTAAGCACACTTTATTTAAATTGTAAATAAACAGTACAACACAATCCTATCTTAATATTTAATTTAATTTAGTTTATACTAACTTTGAAGAACGTTTCCGAAAATATTGTATTATTAAACTACTCTTAAATTATTTTAATTAGGAAAAAAAAACTATTTTATTTATCATGAAAAATACTCTTAAGATATTCATTTTGAACAAAATTTCTACAAACATTTTCGAAAAGTCTTGAATTTTTCAAAATCAGTAATCAGTAAGCCTAGGCTAAATTAGTCTACTAATAATTTTTTAGCTAGAACTAAAATCATGATTTGACCTTGAGTTATTAACCCTATCATTTACATATCAATGTAAAACGAAATACACAGACCCTGGTAAAGACAGGCATAATTATTGTAAAGCTATTTTTTTTGTTCTGATTCATAAGTCGTCAAGAACCGTCATCATTTTGAGCTCTAAAATATTCTCGATTAAAATAAGCCTACTTTTTCTACTTTAAAAAGTAAACAAAAAAACAAATAATACAGAGTATTTAATTCTAGTAATAATTGGAGTTTACATTCAGTGGAATTTCCTAAGATGATATACATATAGCTATTTCACGGTAATTTTGGCTTTTTTTTTAGTTGAAAAGTTATATTTTTACCACCGAGTCTTACTTCCAGTTAGGGCTATACGCTTATGTAATACTTATGCTCATGGTTTTTGGAAACTAGGAAGGATATTTTTAGAGGAAATGTACCCGTATTCACGTGGAGGGAGAGTGGAAAACAATTTTTTGAAAAACCTCCTTCAGTAAACTTGACCAAGATCTGAACCTTGATCCCCCAGTCATCCGCAGCTTAATCTACTACAAGAATAGCGCGTTAAACCTCACAGGCACCAAAGTGGTTAAGCCTTAAAAAGGTTACTAAAACACAGATTATCTAATCCGGCTTTCAAACATGCATTGTCACTTTTAACTACTTGTCAAATTGACATTAGTTAATATATTTGCCAGGCCGATAATTATGAAAAACTAATGAGTACATTTCTTAACATGTATAAAAGGATAAAGTTATAGTGAATGGCTTATACCTAACAGTAAAGTTACTAAAACTTCTTTCATACAGAAGAAATACGCAGTAGGCTAGTATGTCGTGGAATATTGCCAGGGTATGTAGCCCTTGTTAAATCTGTTCATGTAAATGGTTCTTATCTCTCAGAAGAACACTTGTTGGTCCAGGTATCGATGAACAATCCATGTGAGACCTGTAGAACAAGGTCCATGTGTGATTGGTCAAATGGGGACAGAGTGAATGAGGGTCGTACAATTTAAACTAACACTGCTTACCCTGGCAGCAAGCCACATGACGCCATTGGGTATAGCCATACGTCAAATAATATTATCTGCAGCTGTCACCTTTTACAAATAGTATAAAAAGTCATTATAGCTATGATGATGATGATGAAAATAATAATAATAATATTTACCTCTCTATAGCACCATTCTACAATCGAGCCATTCCAACCAAGCAGCCGCTGTCTATTGGCGAATATAGGGCCCACCTCTGTGGACATAGAGTATCACGTGGTCAACACAACGGAACCTTCCAGTCATTTATCTCAGTTTCCTAGACCGGAGCCGCTACTTTTCCGTTCAAGTAGCTCCTCAATTGTCCTCACGAGTCTGAGTTGACCCTTTCACAGAACATCTTGAAGCGCCGGGGATCGAGTCCGGGACTTGTGAATCTACAGCCAGGAATACTGACTACTAGACCACCGAGGAGGTCCACCTTACGGCTATCAATAGGTTGTACAAAGAAAGTGTGGCCGACCTACGTTCCGCAGCCTGTCTTCTTTTTGTCCATCAATCTCAACGAGTTTTTAAAATAACTAGGTCTAACAGAAAGAACAAGGCGACAGCCCGATATGTCTTATCAAGAAAGTTTCGGCACAAGAACATTGAGAATGAAAATTTTGTCAGAAGCAGTGAGGTGCCGTCGCCAGGGTAAGCAGCATTAGTTCAAATTGTGACTTTGTGAATTGTTCACACCCCTCAGTATAACACTCTATGGTCAGGTGTTGAGGGGAATAGACCCTGCATTCCCGTGTGACTTGTGAGGTATACAGAGCATATGTAAATTATTGGTCAAATGAGGCCCAAGCGGACGAGAACATATCACAGGTACAGTTTTAACAAGGTCTGCTTCCCTTGCAACATTCCATGACACGCCACTGGTCGGTAGACCAGTGTTTAAATAGTAGGAACCGGCTGTTAATTGTATTCCTTTTCTTACGAGGGGTTCGACAAGATGATGAAACAGAGTCGCCGGCCAAACCGATAGAAGGTGGAAACAAAGAATCTTCAAGTACCCTCTTACAATTTGATTTGATCACGTTCCTATTGGTCTAAATTCAAACAAGGTGAAGAAGGGTAAAGATGTAATTACCGGTAAGTAGTGGTCCAACCGGGGTGTGAAGTAGGGTTGGGCTAAGCAAACCGGGCATTCTTGTTAAAAATCCAGAGGACTCGGGTGCAATTTGTAGATGCTCGTGACTCATGAGGCAATGATCGTGAGAGGACTTTGTTTACAATGTAGTACAATAGGGACCAACAAATAATATTTAACAATTATAATAGGAACCAAGTTTATATTCAAATTATAATTTAGTTGATTACGTTTAATTTGTAAAGTATATCATTCTTAATTTTTGGAATCAATGTTGCAAGGAATAATTTACAATTTATTAAATATCAACTAACTCAAAACGCAATAAAAGATTAATAAAACATACTTACACTGTGTTATCACTATTTTAAATGCCAGAAATAATATATAAAAAATGATCGAAGTAATATAGCCCAATAATTTTTTTGGTAAAATCATAATACTACTTGTATATAGGTTATTGGTCTAAAGTAACCTAAAAACTCACTTGTTTATTAACATTTATATATATATTTTTTCGCTTACGGCCCATTTTGCTGAATTACGTAGATTGGCCCATTCATTATGAAAAGTTGGGTCACACTATGTTCTGGGAGAGGGAAGTTTATTTAGAGGAAGTGCATTCACATTAGTATTGGGAAGGAGGAGAAAACCAAATTAAGTGTAGGCTTATCCACCCAAGATTCGAACCCTGACATCCCCCTCATAGACAATTCAACGTATTGAAAGCCTGATGCCTTAGAGCACGTATTCGCCGGTGCGATTGAATTCAAGAGAAAGAATTGAGTTGCGGGACTTTTTTGTTTTTTCAAAGCACACCAATGTTCTATCAATAATAATAGACTACTAATACTTGGCACCGCGTCTTACTATCCGTTCGGGTTGTACGCTTAAAGCCCTTGGCCCTGTCGAGTACGAGTCTAAAACCTATTTTGTGGGATGGTCGACGGGAGGGTGAAAGGCGTGTCCTGGCTTCAAAACCGACCAAAGTAGCCTTCCGAGTCAACAAGAACAGACCAAGAAAACCGTAGATGGCGCTAGCTACCGGACAGGTCTTGCGGAAAAAATTATACATTTGTAAATATCAGTTTTCTCGAGAACGAGTGAAATTTTGATGTTAATATTTTCAACACCCCTTCTAAGATGATTTATAGATGTTTATTAATTGTTACATTTTCTTATTTTTTGTTATGAATCCGGCAGTTTTCTATTGAAAAATGTCACTTTTATCGATATTTGATCACTGCTAACATTATAGAGGAGGTGTGTAT
>CABEEJ010000230.1:103883-146098 GCA_901482245.1 Timema douglasi | reverse complement strand
CCCCCCCCATAGCTCTGAATTTCTACGCCAAATGAAAATCGCCAATCGCCTTAAGTACTAATTACACTAATGTGTTTGGAATTAGGAAGGTTGAATATAGAGGAAGTGAACAGCGAGATTTGAACCTTGATCTTCCCACCCTCGGCAGTCCAGCTCAACACGAAACTAGCGCGTTAGTTAACCACACCACCGAAGGGATAATGCTCTATCAAACAATCTACCGGGATTTTTTTTAAAGCTTGTACAATACTATTCAAGAAAAACATCTTGAACTCAGCTTTCAAACAACTAAATTTAGGGATAATAATTTTTAATAATGGTAAGAAATTGCTTTGATAGGAGAATACATTTAGTCCACATTTAACTAAAGTCATAAAATAGTTTATTCAACATCATTTGTTAGAGCGATACATAGTATTTTAATTTTAATACGAATCAGTATGACGATTTATTGAATGATAAATGAAATTATATTGCTTGAACAAATAGGCTAAAGTAAAAATAAAGAAATGACAATTTCAGGGGGCTTGGTTTGATTAAGGATGGTATTGACAAATCTGTTTATTTATTGTCTGTGTGTTCATCCTATTACTCAATTCTAAATTTCTAGTCGCTTTGTTTAGGTATGTAATCTTTATTCTTCTGTTCTAGGTTAAGTTAGTTTGAAAACTATGTTATGATGTAGTAGGGGCCTGTATGTAGGCCTATAGAAAGTGAACGTTGAATAATTGAATTGAAATACAGACCTACAGTAGCCCCATGGCTTCTTTGGTGCTGACTGACAGCTCACAGCTGACTTTTGACAATCAACATTTAGGTATATACCTAAATTTCAACTGTCAAAAGTGACAGCTGCTAAACACATGTTTTTTGAAGATCATATGGTTTGGCGAAGGGATACATAATTTAGCCGGGTAACTTTTCAAAGCCATCAGCTGTCAGCTGTGTGCTGTCAGTCAGCACCAAAGAAGTCATGGGGCTACTGTATATTCATGTTGGCCTATATTTTCTATTTGCTAGTAGAAATACATTGAATTATTATAATTCTTAAATGTTAACCTATTTTGTATGCTCTCACAATAGGATATAGGCATATTTCCTTTGAATAATTTTCCTACAGAACTTATTTAAGGCCTATTTGATTGGAAATATGAGGTTGAATTGAAATGCTGACCTTAAATAAATGTATATCTAATGATTAAAAATATTTAAATATTTTTGACTGTCTCAAACAGGCTATTTGATTTATTATTTCAAAAGGTTATTTAACCACTTTTTAAAGTTACCAATGTAGGGAATATTGTTTCTTTTATTGCGACATCAACCTCCAGGAATCAGTCACACGACAAGGCCTATATTATGAAATCGAAGGTGAACGTGTGTTTTATTACCCATCCCGTATATGGCAGTTGAGTGATTTAAAACCCAAAATTAAACGTATAGGTAGGCCATTTTTATTTCCCTTAATCATTTTTATTCAGCCTCTATTCTAATTTTAACACCTTAAGACAGTTCCCACAACTTTTTATTTGGACACAACCACTATATGTACAACTTAGGCCTATAGGCCTAAATAAACTAAACATTTCTTATTGGTCAGTTTCAAGGCCTAACTACTTGTCAGCTATTTCCCACAATATAGAGATAAGCCTATTTATATAATATACAGTGGTTAAAAATAAAACAACAATTTTAGAAACTACGTTTGGTTAATAATCTACCTAAGAAATTAAAACAAAGACGGCTTGAAATAAATCAGGCTTGCCACGCTAAATTTACTTAGGCTTATTCATCAAAGTACTAAATAAAGAATAGTTCATTTTATAAGCTATTATTTGAACCCAGTGAACGTAGCATTTCCTTTACGTTTCGTGTCTTCCTAGAACAAAGATAAGAAAATTCAGAACAACCCAACACCTTTAAATTTAACCTAATTCCCGCGGGAAGAATAAATCCCTCGCCCTAAAAAAAAAGATCAAATTTGGATCAAGGCCCTTGTTCCACTCATCCTCCACCCTCTTCTTCAGGAGAGCTTTACATCCCCTCCTTTTTAGATAGTGTTTTGGTGAAGGAGAGAGTGGGGGATAGCTAAGCCACGCCTAGCGCGCAGCAGTAACTAGGCCACGCCCACTGAAGGAAGGGAGTGGGGAGGCAAGCCCCGCCCACCTCCTCGCCGCCAGCTTGCACTAATGAGTGTGTAGAGACCGAGGCACGGCTGTCTTGAGAGGAACCGCGCTCATTGGCAAAGCTCCCAGGGAGATCTTTACCGGCCGTACTCAACCTAACAGCCAGTTTTACAACCCCTTTCGAGGGAGCAGTCAAAAAAATCACATTAGGTGGCGGGTTTCTCTTCAGGGAGTTTTTTTTTTATCGCCCTCTCCTTTTTTTTCTTCCTCTTTCATACGAGTGACTGGAAGAGAGACGCCGGAGTTTTGGGGTGGTCTCGCGAAAGTAATAAAGAAACGGACGTATTTCTCTGAATGTGCTTAGTAAAAACGATTTAATAAAATATGTGCGACATTTGAATAGCAACACTTCAGACGACGACGACGAAGAATCGAACGGAAGACTGGTGCAAAAAGGGGATGTTTATTTGTCCGGTAGGGACTCGAACAGAAGACTGGTGATAAAGGAACGTCTAACTACTCGTGCGCGGGAGGTTTTGGTGAAGGTTTGTCGCTGATTAATGATTGGGAAATGAAGTACCGTGTCCTTTCCGCAGCGTCGTCATGTGACATTGTCGACTTCGTGAACATGTGAAACAAGTGAATGTGATATTGCGAACGTAGTCCCTTGTACAATTAAAAGAAGCAGTTTATGTGAGTCAAGAAAGCGAAGAAAGGGAATATTGGTTCTTCCTTATTTATTGTAATTTATAAGAATGGCGGCGCTTATGAATAATTTATGTTGTGATTGCGTTTTATGGTCCTACGTGCACACTACCTTCGGCTACACCATCCATTAAACCAATGTTTGCAACGTTTGTACTCAGAAAGATATTGATCTGGTAGGGGCTTAGAATGAATTCTCTGGGTTGTAGCTTTGTTTGACATTTCCTTCAGCGAGCTGCGATTGACCGAGAGAACAGTGAAAGAGGTACCATGGCGACCACGACGCTTCTCCTGCACCATCAGCAGTCACACCACCAGCCCAAGCACCGTCTGAACGCCGACGATGAGTTGAGCAGCTGCGACGGCAGTGACCTGGGGAGCCACCACAATTTCTCGGGGGCGGGGGACCATCCTTCGTCGGTCTTGACGCCACACAGCGCCAAGTTCATGATGGCCCACCTACACCCTTCCCCGTCGAGACCCGGCAGCTCTTCGGCCACCTCTCGGGAAGGAGAGGTGGCCTCACCATGCTCACCCACTAGTGGGGACAACGACGACGACGAACTGCTCAGCGTTGGAAGCGAGTCTCCTCCGCCAGCGCTGCCCTTGACGGCGCACCTCATCCCGATGACTCCCGCCGCATCCCGCCTCCGGGACCATCGCCACGACGACGAGGACGACAATTACGATGACGACAGTGACAAACTGGAAGGCATCTCCTCCTCGGACTCATGCCGTTCTTCCACGTCAAGGTCCTCGATGGTCATGGACTGCTACTCGACGTCTTCTTTGACGCCACCTCTGAGTTCTAAATTGTTATCCAACACCGAGGACCTCCATATTTCCCCCGCGTTCCGCGACCATCCTATCAGACACCTGCACCCCAGGCCTACCGATCAGACGCCCCCCGTTCACACCTCGCGCACTCACAACACCCCCACGAACAATACAAACAATGGCAGCGGCTCCACGAGGGCGCTCAAGTTCAGCATCGACAACATTTTGAAACCGGATTTTGGACGTCAAACGTCGTCGTCCTCACCGGTGCCTCCTCACGAGGGTGTCTGTAGCTCGAACCCAGATCGGACCAGCAAAAAGAGTAGTCATCCTCCCCGCGTGACGGGTTCTAGTGTTCCGACACTCCAGAAGGACGCTAGGAATGGCAAAAGCAAAGGGCAGACGGCGGGCAGCCAGCTGCCGATGGACCTGTCGAAGGTGTCGGCGGTGACTGAGGCGGCCCCTGCCGGTGAGAGTGGCGTGTCGACCTCGGCGACCTCTTCGTCCAGCTCCAGTCAGCTGATGTGGCCAGCCTGGGTGTACTGCACCAGATACTCCGACAGACCCTCTTCTGGTGAGTCCTGGTCCCTTACTCCCAACACTTGACAGATAGGCCCTATTATAGACTCTTTGTTTGGATACACATAATTAGGCCTAAGTTGTATAATGTCAGATTAGTAGTAGTTTTAAAAACACAAAAATACTCATACAGTCTGTGTGTTTGTTAAACCATTCGGTACAAATATACGTTTAGAAAACACAAACATGTTTGCTGTTGACGTTTATACAATTTCACTGACTTATATTATCTGTTTTATTTTATAGGTATGACTATTGATAATATACACAAAAGTGACAGTTCCATAAAACATTATTTGAGTTAGAAACACATGAAGGTAGATCTAGTAACTTTCTTAGCTTCAGATAAAGTTATTCTGATAAAATATTGAACTGTTTATGGGATCTTAGTGTTTGATTTATTTTTTGAATAAAAATGTAAACTATTTGTACCAAGTTTTTACAAACTACACCGACGTAGCCACGGTTTTCATTGATTTACACTACTTTCTATTTGCGGAAACTTATGAGTAATCTCTTGATAACAAATGTTTACCACTTAGCCAAATATGATTATTATTATCTATAAAGTATATTTCCATTTCGAGGAGTTGCACCCTTCTACTTAGAACATAAGGTGTTGCTTATTGCGTAACATTATTAAAGTATTTTATCCAAACGCCTTGTTTGTGCAAAATAACACTTTAAAAATCGTTATATGGAAAATCTTTTACGTTTATTAATCAAATAAAAAAACATGTATAATCCTAAGATATATAGTTGTATATAGGTGGCCTATAATAGCAATAGCAGCACTAATATTTGACTCTGGTTAGTGTTAAATTAAAATAAATAATCATAATAGAAAAATAAAAGATTACAATAATTCAAGACGAGTTCTTCTGAAAAAAAAGTAATCAATCTAATTATAAAATACTCCTAAAAGAATACATTTTCTCGGAATAAAAAAATATTAAAGTACAGTGAGTTCATATATTGTTGTATCATTTGTATTTATAGTTATTTAAAATGCTTTCTCGATGTTTATGTAAGTTTCAGAGCAGTAGGCCCCTAGATCTTGTGGCTGAACGTAATAAATCAAAATTAAATCAAACATCTAAGTTCTCCCCGAAATACCCAATTGGTATATAATAATAATAATAATAGGTCTAATAATAAGTCTAATAATAATAATAATAATAATAGGTCTAATAATAATAATAGGTCTAATAATAATAATAGGTCTAATAACAATAATAGGTCTAATAATAATAATATTAATAATAATAGGTATAATAATAATAGGTCTAATAAAAATAATAGGTATAATAATAATAATAATAATAATAATAATAATCGTTGTTAGTGTGATGTACAGTCTGATTTTCATAGGAAGCTGCTATTGCAAAATCGAAAACTTACATTGCAACAACGGTGAAAAAAAAAAATCCAATTGTATTCATATTCTTAGCCCGTTTAATTATTAATGTAAGAATAAATCAAAAAGTTATCCATAAGGAAGTATTATTGAAAGCTTTTGATATATTTTTTAATTAATGAAACACATTTATATAATGCAAAATTTTAGAGACTTCCAATCATTGTTGGTGGTTGAAAGTGGGCTTTCTATAAAAAAAAAATCAGACTTTAGAGGCTAACCATCGGTTCGGATTTGTTTTTAATGTTATCAAAATTCACAATGGTATTATATAATTAAAATAATAATAAATGATAGTCTATATTTTCGTGAAAAAGATTACTTTAATCTAGAACATCACATATACCCGTCCCGGTGGAAACACGGCGTGTAAGTCAAATTAATTTAGCCTGGCTTGCCGGCTACGTAAAGGTCCGCGTTTGAATTACGGTTGGCCGTACGGAGGGTAGTTTTCCCTTAAATTGTTTCTCTCCCTCCCTCCACACAGATATGGGTGTATTTTCTTTCAATCCTACCTTCCTTATCACCACCACCATAGTGTAAATTACATATTATATTAACTGAACAATTATTGTGACGTGGGGAAAATAAAAGATGTACCACTTGATAATATCCAGAGCTTAGACCAACAATTTTATCACCTGTGTAATAAGAATAATGTATGTACACACAGTAATTATGTTTAGGCTCTATCTTTGACTAAATAAAGGTCCTCAAATAATGCAATAGGTTTCCCTACCCCCTTGGTTAAGAAAATAGAAAGCTATTATAACGGGGATTCAAAGTAAATTAACAAAAAATCAAACCGAATACAACTGATTTAGATAGGAAGAAACTTTTGTGACGGTTTTAAAATATTTTTACGTCAAGTTATGTGATCTACAGCTGTCACTTTAGATAGATATCAATACCAATGAAATAATATTAGTAATAAATTAAAATGTTATCAATGTTTATTGAAAAAATATGTTTGTATTTTTAAATGTTCCTTTTCTCAAAATATTTATATTAAAAGGACCACTTGTAGCAAGAAATACAAACATTTGATAAAGTAAAAGAAGAGGAAAGTGAGAACTCTAATAGCATAATAAAATATTTTACCCAAAGAAAAATATTTGCCTCTGAAAAAACATATGAACATAATTCTAGACAATTGGATTAATTAAAATTGGTGTGAAGGGCAAATTTATCCAAATCCAGTATTCATTTGGACAGTATTATAAAACTAAAACTTGATATTTATAAAAAGCCCTTTTCAATCACCAACATTGATTGAAAGTCACTAAGATTTGTCATATAATGATTTTATTTTATTTTACTGAATAATTAAAATGTTATCAAAAGCTTTCAATAATAATAATTACCTATGCATTACTGTATAATTTCTCCTTAAATTATTAATCAAATGAACTAAGAATATAGAATGTATATTCTTAGTTTGATCAGTTAATAAAATTAATTTTATAAAATTATAATATTTTTATTCACGCCATTGTGTCAACATGAGTTTCTAAGTTTTAAAATATTGGACTTGAAAATCAGACTGTAAAGTACATCCCTGCAATATTTGGTCTTTGAGCTATAACCATACGAATACTTAAATATATTTTCAACGCTCAAGTTAACACAATAAAAAAATAAACAAGTGATTAATAAGTAAAACTTTCACCTTGTCTATTAATAATGTACTAAACAGGAGCTTTAAAATAGAAAAGGACAATATCAACGCAATTATAATTTATAATGTTTAAAAAATACAAATTGAAATACTCAACAGAACGGCTTTGAGTTAAAAGATGCATTCTTTAAAATATTTGGCAGTCTTGAAGAATCGTAAATACTTTGTTAATACCGAGGTTTGTATTTGGGTAACTTATTTTTTCTTTTAACAATAAATATTCAAATTCTTTAATAAAACTATGCCATATTTTCAAATTCAAAAGAAAATATTCATAGTTCCAAATAAAACAAAAAAATTGATGGATTGGAGGCTAAGCTGAAAAATTATTATAATTAGTTTAATGTTGTTTCATTCTACCACTTGGTTTTTAAATATTAAATACATAATTTAAATGCAATATTTTTGCTCTGTGCATTTTCAACATGATAGCTTGTTCGACAGTCATTAAAATATAACGTTACTTTAAATGCCGCATAAATGATCAGGTTGCCATTTTTCTCTCTCTATAATCTACAGTACCCCTATTACATTTCCCATGGATGATTTAATTACGCCTATGGTCTGCTTGTTTGTAATGATTCATAAAATAACATTCGTTACGTTTGACAACTCTGTTTTGTAAAATATTATAGATGATATTATGCTGGATACGTATATTTTATACTAATTATTTATTTTTTATGCATAGCCTCTAATGACTTGGTATTTCGTTCAATAATTGCGAGAGAAAAAAAAAGATATTCAATAAATATTTTTATATATTATTTAGGCCTAGTTAAAATATAATATAGCCAATCTTTCACCCACGGTGGTGGACAATAGGTTAAACCTTAAGTTCGTTTAATCTGGTTTGATCGGGTTTCGAACACAGGTCGAACTAAACGACTTATCACTCTCTCTCCACGCAAACGTGGGTATATTTCTCCTAAATTCTACATTACTCATTCCTTATCCCATTAGGCCTAGTGTAGATGAATGTTTATCATCTGGATGGATAATAAGACATAATGCAAAAAACCAAAAAGGACAAATATTTAATCGCTCGTCGTGAAATAATTTTAGGACATTAAACATAAATGGAAATTCTGATCGAATGTTGTAAAAAATGTTATACCTTTTATTTTAAGGATAATATCTATAGAGGAATCGTGGTAGGACATAGAACATAGCGTATTTAAAATATTAGTTATAGCTTTCGATATTGACACAAATGTGGATAATCCTTTTATAGTTTTATTTTTTATTATTCTTTCGGCCTTAATACTAACTTTAAAAAAAAAGACAACTTCATAATTTATTATTTGACGTTTGATTATATGAAACTATCTTTACCTGTCAGATACCTAAACTCCCATCTAGACTATTATGTATGATCTTTTTAACGATCCAAAATATTATTTTAGTAACGCAAATGTATTGTACACTTCGTTCGTCCTGTAAGGTAGCAGCAAGCTTTTATTACTGGTTTCCGTTAAGGTGCAGCTTTTATAACAGGTCTATAGTGGAAAGTATTGAGGTGAAAGGGTAGAGAATAAGAATTAAGGGCAATATTTTTGCAGTTTTTCTAGCAAATATTTTTTGTCAAAAGAAATAACACTATCCAGTGTGAACAAAGAATTTAATTTCTTCACATGGTGATATCAACGGTTCATGAATATCTATCAAAGGTGTCCTGGAATTCAATGACAGCTTTTTCTCTTCGTTTAAAAAGTTTGTCATCTAATGCCGCTATGCTCATGAGAGATATTCAACAATTGTTGATATCACCATGTGAAGAAAATTAAACTCTATGTTTCTACTGACGTAATATTATATTTATTTTGGACAAAAAAAAAGCTTTAATATAAAAACTGCAAAAACACTGCAATTTCTTCAAGTTCTATATGTCCTCACCTTAAGGTAAACATTAACCGTAAATGTAATGTTTGTACATTTGGACAGATATGCTGTTTTCTTAAAATTTCCTTAAAAAATTATACGAAATAGATGGGTATAAAGAGGAATCTATTAGATCAATCCTAACTTTTATCTACGGTAACAATGTGAGGAATGCCAGGCCTCCACCGTGGTTCGGATTTCCACGTTAAACTGTAGGTCCTCCATTTCATCTCACAATCACCCTACCATTACACATTAGCGTAAAGTGCGTATAACCCGAACGGGAAGTAGGACGCGATAATAATAATAATAATAATAATAATCTACGGCAACAGGGACTATTACCTGACATAATAATTTTTAGGGTCTTCCTCTTAAGTAATACAACCCCTACTACAATCTCTGTGGCTAGTTAGCATTTTCTGTGTCATGTTCAATTTGTTTTAAGTCGTATGTATATGTAGCATTAAAAAAAAAAATGTTGTTGTTTAGTAGGCATCTCCGAAAAGCACAGTAGAAATTAATATATTTTTAGTAAATTGTCGTAATAAGTAAAGCCATATCATTTAATAAATATGCCAACATCCCCATAACAATGCAACTAATTTCAAAATCAAACCTTTATATTTAAACAAAAACTCTTGGATAGTTTTAGCACCACGTCTTACTACCCATTCGACTTATAAGCTTTAAGTAAGTTGATTAACATACTGGATACATCCTGTACTTCAAAGATAATTCATTTCTGGTAATTTAAAATTCTACAAATAAACAACAGCTTACATATTATAAAATCGTTAAATATGTCGATAAAACAAACTATTGTTTTATTTGAACCAAGCGGAGATATCTAATCAACGACAGTTACTTTTAAAAAATTTGTAAGTATTTATTTAAGTAAATTCGTAGAAAATTGGCGAACTAACCATAAAAATAAGTTGGTATCTAGGACTAGAAGAAAATATAAGTTAGTATATTAATATCATTTCAACAACTGTTAGGAAGAAATAACTCAACATTAAAACATGTTTGGTAAAGTAATTCAACTTCTCTATAGCTGCTTAATTGGCTGAACGGTCTGGCATCACTCGTGTTGGACTAGCCTGCTCCGGGTCGGGTCTACTGAGGGTGTTTTTTTTTTACTAAATTGATTCCCAATCCCTCTCCACAAAAATGTGGTCAAGCTTCCTCTAAATTCTACCTTCCTCATCCTTACCCCATTAATGTAAATATGTACATGGGAATCGAACCCAGTACCTTTGGCTTAGCGCATAATTGTTTTACCACTTGGCTATTCAGGGATATACCGTGATCGGGGTCATTTTTCGCTCATAGTTCAGAGACTGATGAGTATGTAAGATGCGGAGCACGTGTTTATTTAACCAGGAAGTAAATATGATATTTTGCTGTTGCCGGTAGTGTTTTTACAGGCGCTTATTGGCTTGCTGAGTCATTAGTGCTTTGGAGCCGTCTTTTTGTTGTCGTTAAGGAGCACCGAATAACTTGTGCTCCCAGCCGCTGTATTTCAACAGAAGCCTAAATATTCAACACCAGCGGGATTTAAACCGAAACATCTCATTGGAGGTCAGGTTATGTTTGAAGCCAACAAAATGCCTCGACTGTCTTAACCGCAGAAAAGGTCATTTAATAATAAATTCAAACACGTCTTATTTTAAGCTAAGATGGAAGGGGACGCGAGAAAAGGCAAGTGTTTTTGAAGTTTATTATAGCAAAACTTTCTTTTAGACAGATAAAATAAAATATTTCTCCAGTAGAAACAGAGTTTAATTTTACCCACACAGCTGTTGAATACCTGTCATGTGCATAACAGCATCAGATGACAGACTTTTTAAATGAAGGGAAGAAGTTTTCATTATATTCCAGGAGATTCTTGACAGATTTTCAAGAATTGTTCGGATTATCACGCGAAGAAAATTAAACAATAAGTTTCTTTTGGAGAACTATTTGGTTTATTTGATAATTTTTTAAAATGAAAACTGCGAAAACACTGACCTTTTATCACGTTCGTCTCCACCCCACCTTAATTTGAGTTTTCTATTATATGAATAATAAATTGACCTGCTTTGATGGCCGCATTGTCTAAGGAGTTACTCTCGCAATGGACTAGACTGGCGACGAAGAAGGGATCGAAGATTGAAGATACGAAAAATTTCGGATTTAAACTTCAAAAATAATATACTTTTTTAATTTGAATTTAAAATAGGGTTATTTTAAAGATATTGTATATCAATATTTGTTTAATAAAATAGCTACAAGAAAAACTTAAAATCACTTCTCAGAACATTAACTTACCATTAAAATTTGGATCGGAGAGCTGACCTGAACTTAAGAGTGTTTCATATGAAGATCAAAAAAGTTTTTTTAAGGAATATTTTTAAAGAGATATTTGACAAATAATCCTAAAGGATTTCTGAAAATTTTGTCACAAACTATAATAAACTCCGTGTGGAAGTATGTACGATTATGAAGTATCATTTATTTATACACGTTTAAAAGAATACACTTGTCACATGACATATTTTATTGTATCGTCGAATATTTCTTTTAGAAGAGGAAAAAAAAAGAAGAACTAAAGAGGACATACATCAAGTCGCAAAATTCTATATTCTCCGATACAAATTAATCGTGAAAACAGGTTATTATAATGTTTCCTTGACGTTCTGACCGAATGAAAAGAATAAAGGGAGACCTTTGTGCTAACGTTTTATTTCGTTATGATAATGGGGGTGTATTTTCTCTCCCCTACCCCTTTTCCCCCTCTTTCTGTAGACTATTCAATTCTAAATACGTTTTGCAATGTACGGAACGATGTATTATATATACGTTGTCTCCGATAAATGACAAACTATATTATTAACTTTCATTCTAGGCTGTGCCTGCCACACTTTTTTACTCTCCCTCTTAAATAAAAACTAAAACTCAGGGAAAAAGAAGAATTCTATTCCGTTCTAAAATGAAATATCTCATAAGAAAAAAAATATAGAAAAAATGTGTTGTAAATTGATAAATAAAGAAACTAAATATGTCGAGCTAACATTTTGAACCATCCAAACGAACAATTCTAATTATTTAGACCTTGTGGTTATTAATAATATAAATAATAACATTCTGTCAAATTCCAACTAGCCTTATT
This sequence comes from Timema douglasi, assembly GCA_901482245.1. Classification (NCBI taxonomy): domain Eukaryota; kingdom Metazoa; phylum Arthropoda; class Insecta; order Phasmatodea; family Timematidae; genus Timema; species Timema douglasi. The sequence goes on along the minus strand of CABEEJ010000230.1, from coordinate 133,781 downwards.
GTGTTTTTGAACGCAAAGGGCTGACTACATTTTACATGAAAATAGCAAAGCAATTACTCTTTTTTTTAATGCCTGTAATATAGTCTGCTTCTTTTCTTATTTATTTTTTCGATAATTCTTTTTCCTTCCATCCACCCTTTCTTTCGAAGAATATAGGCCTAGTTATATTATTTTCTCCTCAAGTGTTAGGGTTGATGTTGATTTCAGAGACCACCCTTTCCCCCCCATCCGTTTTCTCGGTCTTTGTCACGTGACCACTAACTCAAACGAAGGGGGAGTCACTCAGCACGGTTCTCTTAAAAGAACTCAATTTTTCATATATACATTTTAAACATCTATTGTTTGTATTGGTTTTCCTTTTTATTAATACAATTTCTCTGTAAATTATCTTATCCTTAGGTGCCTGTGTGGATTAATTCATCGCATACTTTTCCAACGAAACTAAAATAGTTTAATACTCCTTTTGTGTTTATTTGGCGTATTCAACGTGAGATTTCTGAACTGACTGATTATATCAGCACACAACTTAAAAAACAATTTAATTCAAGATTAGACCCAACACCCAGTCTCCCATACGTTAATTATTATTATTATTATTATTATTATTATTATTATTAGCGCCGCGTCTTACTACCCGTTCGGGTTATACGCACTTACGCTAATGTGTAATGGTAGGGTGATTGTGAGATGAAATGGAGGACCTACAGTTTAACGTGGAATCCGAACCACGGTGGAGGTCTGGCATTCCCCACATTCACAAGATGTCTTGTCAGAGGTGAAGGAAGGGTTTGGTAATCAGATAAATCTGTGCCGGGACCGAGGATTGAACCCCGGCCGCCAGCATAGAAGTCTGACACCTTACCCCTAGACCACCAGGTCCCCTCAGACGTTAGTTCTTAACTATGAAAGGAAATAGCTCCAATTTCACCAATGATAAGTTTCTCAAACATTCTTGGAATCGAGCCCGAGACTCTTAAACTACTATCCAGATATTATAGCAGTATAATTACCCCTTTATTAACGGAAATATCAGTATTTAAACACCCAGTCGGGTTTCAAAAAGGTGAAAGGTATTTTTTGAGACGTGAGAGGTCTTATGGCCCGATTTAATCGTCGCATAGTCTAACGCGTCACTATCATGCTATACTGGGTCTCCGGTAACCGAGAGATTTGGGTTTTAAACCCCGATTGTGTGTATTCACCGGTGTTTTTACTAAATTGGTTCCCATTATCCTCACACGCAAATGAGGTTATAGTTTTTCTAAAATTTTACCTTTCTCATCTTTATTCAATCAGAGCAATTAATGCATGTGTATAACCTTAACGGGTAGGGCCACTAAGATGCGGTGAAAAATGAAAGTTTTCTGCATATTATTATAAATAAATTTAATAAGGCTGCCTTTTTATATTTCTTAGCTAAATTTTCTACGTATAAATGTTTTAGGATTAAATTTAAATTTAATTATCACGTCATGTTTATGTGTAAGTGATTCTTAAAATTTAATATAGTTTTTCAATCACGATTCCTCTAAAATAATAACTAAACAAGATTATTTAAGAGAATTTTACAATAAATTCCTTTATTATACAAGGAGCAAATGTAAAAAAAATCTCGTTTTAAGTATTTTTGCCAGTATTTTAGATCAATTTTTGGAGTATTAGAAATGGGGGAATCCTACTTTATCACTTTATATTCAAGCTAAACTTTAGTCACGATAAAAAAAAACGTACAAAGTAAAGCATTTGTTATTCAGACTATAATTTAAATCAAGAAGAACTGTAATTGCAAAGAATGTATAATTCACGCGCGCCATTTCTTCCGACATCCTAATATACTATAATTTATTTCTCAAAATGGTCTACTTCATTCTTTCTTTAAAAGTTGCAAAACTTTGGTAAAAAAAAATTCAAATGTTTCAAAACTATTTAAATATTAATTTGTATTTTACCTCCCTTCCCGCCTCCAATGAAGAAGTTTTATAATTCAAGTATAAACTATTCTAAATTTTTACTTGCTTGGATAGAAAGCTTTGGAGTAACTGAAAGATTTATATTTGAATAATGAAGTGTTATTAAATTTAAACTGGCACTAAATCTTTCGCACAGAACAAAGCGTAGATTTGTCCTCGTATAAAGGTAACAACGCTTACTCTACACAGCTCTTGTCTCTGTAGTTATAATCAATTCTGAAATCAGATACGGATTTTTGGTGACATTTATGTCCCCAGATCAAATGAAAGCATATACAAAATCATGTTGAACATTTTGGAATTGTAAAGAACTATGTTCTGTGACTTAATGGTACTTTTAAACTCACAAAATAGATAAGCAAAAAAAAAAAATTATTTCTATGACACTCGTTTTAGTTGTATTTTTTTAAAGCAAAATATGAAACATAAAATAAACTGTCCTGCTTAATTTAACTGGGTTCTCAAAACTATAAAATATTGAACTAGGAGATGTGTGACAAAACAGTATTTTATGTTTTGAAATAAAAAAAACACGTGTGTTAACAGCTTTAAAAGTTGTACATTATCCTGTGTAGGTGAGTTGTGGCCTGATCTTGAAATCGTAGCCCACTCACTTGAGAGAAAGTTATGATTTCTGTCCACCTAATTAGTAGCGTGCTTTCTATCGTGCTGTCTTAAATTTCAGATAGAAACTATCATTGTCTCATCTCAACATCCTTCGTAAAATTTAAACTTCTTCAGTTCTAGGCGTTCAATGGTTTTGGCGAAAATTTGAAGGTGTGTTTGGTTAGGTTAGGTTAGGTCAACAGCCCAAGTCATACGTGGCTCTAAAAATCTGGGGCCGCAATTCAACTGTCTCTTTAGAGTTAAACAACTCGTGCACCCACAACTCACCTGCAGCCATATTACCATAATTAGAATGTGTTGTTAGTGATATTTTGAAGCCGACTAAATTGCCGCCTTGTCATCTTCGGTCCAGTGCATTACTACCTATACCCCAATTTTCTTATGAATGACCCGCCTCGGTGGCGTAGTTGGCTAACGCGCTAGTCGTGTTAAGCTCGACTACTGAGGACTGGGAGATCGAGGTTCGAATCTTGGTCAGGTGAACTGGGAGAGGTTTTTCCTAAATGGTTTTCCACTTTCCCTCCACGCAAATGCGGGTTAACTTCCTCTAATTCAACCTTCCTAATTCCTAATACATTAGCGTAATTAGTACTTAGAGCGTATAACCCGAACGGGTAGTAAGACGTGGTGCTAAATAATAATAATAATAATAATAATAATAATAATAATAATAATAATAATAATAATCTTATGAATGGACATATCTGACAGCTAGGAAAAGCTACTAGAGCTACTGTCACATATTCATACGTCAAGTCATGTTATCTACAGCTATCACTCTTGATACTGGCATATATTATCAATATATATAAAATAACACTAATAATATAGTAAAATTATATTAAAGTTGATCATAAAAATATGTTTGTATTTTCTAAAATATTATTATTATTTGAGGTATTTAACGTGTACTTTCTGAACTGACTGTTTATATCAACCCACGACCTATAAACTAATTTATATTTAGAGCAAACACAAAATCCAGTCCTTCATCAATGGAAGTCCAATTTATTGCGAGGATTACACCTCAAACCATGCGGTCACTAAGGTGAGCTATACTAGGGCAATATTTATTTTCTTCCTTACTAGATAGGCTTGAAAACGACACGATTGGTTACACGGATGGTATACAGGATTCAAGCATGGGGAGCTAAAGTAACAATTCTACCAACCCAGTTAGGGAAGGTTTTTAAAGAATTGCTACCCTCCATAGCCTATTAAAGCGAATACTGGCACCTGGACGAATGACAGGTTAGTCCCAAAACGTTACCAGCTCTTGAGATGGTTCTGCTATTTTGGCTCTTGATTCTACTATTTAGTTTCTAGGTTTTACTATTTAGGGTCTAGATTATATTATTTCAGTTCAGGTTCTACTATTTCTGGCATAAGTTCTACTATTTTGGTTCCAGGCTCTATTTCAATTCCTGATTCTAATATTTCTGGCCTAGGTTTATGTTTAACTATTTCTGGCATATTTTTGGCTATTTTGGTTATTAGTTCTTTTATTTTGTGTCTCAATTTTACTATTTCTATTCCGGGTTCTACTTTTTCAGGTCTCGGTTTGAAATTTCACTTAATCACCTATACTGATCTAAAGCTATATATGTTTAGATTGCTTTCGTTTTTCTGTAATATGGGTCGACCCTAGTAACATTTTCGTCATCCAATGACTAGTATGCAAAAGGTGCAAATAATTAGTAAGTACGAGTATATTGAAATTTAGAAACATTTTTTGTGTCATATTAATTATAGTGAATGTATAATACCAGGAATGATTTACAATAGTGAAACAGCTATGAAGAAGGTAGAATTTGTAGGAAATGTAATCGTGTTTACGAGGAGGGGGAGTGAGAAACTATTGTTTTAAAATCATCCTCAATACACCCATCCAGGATTCGAACCCCTATCTCGTAGCCTCTAAACCCAGATTAGACAATCTAGACGTTTAACTCACGTGTCCACTGATTCAAGTATTTGTGTTATTTCCTTGGCATAAACTTTTATTATCTTATTTAAAACCCTGACATAAATTATCTTTAACCCCACCTCGGTGGTCGAATTGTCAAAGGCATCACTCTCGCAATAAACTGAAGATGGTGAGATCGAAATTCGAATCTTGGTCAGGCGTAGTGAGTGTTACGTTCTTAATGGTTTCACATTCACTCTCTACGCGAATGTGGGTACAATTCCTCTAAATTCAACCTTTCTTATCCCTAACACACTGGTGTAATTATTATATATATATGTATAACCTGAATGGGTAAAATGACGCGGTGATAAGCAAATATCTTGAAGCGTCCTGATGAGTTCCCCCTCCCTTAAGTCCCACCCCTCTCTTTCTGGTTAATCCCCGCCCATCCTCCCTTTCTATCCGCCACTGTGTTCCATCTCAACTTCTCAGGCCTCATCTCGTAATTACATGCCCTACATAAAGTGCTAGTTAAACAAGTACAGTCTAGCGAGACCTTCATGGAAGTGAGCTAACGATGAAATAGTTTTTACACTTTTTATCACCTCCAAAGTGGCTTAACAATAAAGCGTTGTTTGTGTGTTAAGGCGATTGGCCCTTTTCATTTGGCGTGGAAATGCATAGACATGGGAACAAACTGTTATCGGCAAGAGTTTTTATTGTTTTGCAATTTTCGTTTCGGAAACAGTCTGTTCAAGAATAGAAGCATGTTTATTAAGTTATATTTTTTATATACATACCTGCTCTGGCATTTTAACAGTTATAAAATATTGATAAAATTGACATTTTTCAATAGAAAACTGCCGACTTCATAACAAAAAATGAGAAAATGTAACACCTAATAAACATTGATACATTTTATCTTAGAAGGGGTGTTGATGATATTAACATAGACATATCACTGGTTCTCAAGAAAACTGATATTTCCCGCAAGACCTGTCTGGTAGCTAACGCCAAATACGGTTCTCGTGATCCATCTGTTCTTGTTGGCGCGGAAGGATACTTTGGTTGACTATGAAGCTTTTCACCCTCCCGCCCACCATCCCCCAAAGTAGGTTTTAGACTTGCACTCAATAGAGACAAGGGCCTTAATACATATAAACCAGCCATTTTTATAGTACTTGATGATACTTATTAAGATATTATGTAAAATTTAAAATAAAATTTCGAATACTCTACCTTGAAATATAAATAAATGGCCATTGGTATTAAAGGGTTGTAGATGAGCTTCGCCTTCATATTGAATTACTTTGGTAAAGCTATAGCTAGGGCGGGAATTGAACCCATGTCTTTGAAAGTGGTGGGGGTTTAGGTACAGTGATATCGCAGCTGTGAACGTAAGTGAGATGGCCTAAAAACATGTTTGGCAAAAATTAGTGCACCAAAATACATAAAATAAAATGTAGTATTTTTTTTCTAGGATAAAGGCTGTTTAATTATATACCTAAAAAAATAGATGAGTTAATATCGTCGCATTAACAGATTGTTGGATCATTTGGAAAATTTCCTCGTCGAAAGTATTAGTTGACTGAATTCGATTTAGGTAGGTGAAGGAGATGAGTATTTGTAGATCATTAAGCAATTGTAATAAACTAATTAAAGTTTTTATTCGGTAATATATAGTATAATGATGGATTGAATAACCAAATTATTATATTTGTTAATTACAGTTGAAGCCGCATATAAATATCATATTCTTTAAATTGAAAAATGACACCTGGACATTGGACTTGAAACTAGGACCTTTGGATTAGTAGGTCTAACCACTTATATATCCAGCATTCATATTTTAAGACAGAGTTTGTAATAGACGTGCAGAAATCGCCAGCCACATATGAGTGATCAATTAAGATAGTACCTGCTTCGGTGGTCGTATGGTATAAGTCGTCACACCTGAAGACATGGTGGTAAAAAATAAATAAATAATAACATCCTAAGCCATCAGATAACGAATGCAGACACTTTCGACTAGGGAGAGCTATATGTTTCCCATAAACAAGTCACTGAGATTTATTATTTTGGGTCCAGACCGAATCGATGTAAAACATAATGGCCTGAATATGGCGTAGCATACTGTTGTAGACTCTTTTTCCTGGAGGGCCTGGGTTCATTTTCTTCTCAAGATGAATTTCGTAGTAGTGTGTAACCCGGATAGTAAAACGTGAGGCAAATAATAAATAAAAATACGTTATCATAATAATAATCTGAATATATTTTAAATTAATAAATTTAACACGTGGGCCATGTATGGCTTAATATAAGAAATATAAATGATAGGGAGAGTTTAAAGGTAGTGAACACTCATTCGGTTTTAGAAAGTATGAGAAAATTAGAGTGATAAAAAAATCCCATGGGGGGAAAAACCATCCGCGGTGCACCTGTTGGGGATTAGAACCCCAACCTCCCAATTTTATGATAATTTATTATATGAATAGTGATGGTTATGAAATGAGCTGTAAAACAACGTAGGTCTATATATTTCTTAACGAGAAAGAAATCATTTATTAATTAATTACGTATTGATACGCGCTACATTTTAAAAGCTATAAAAAAATTCCAAAATTCAAATGATTAATTTTGTCAAATTAGCGCTATAAATTAATATTTTACTAGAGCCAGAACATAAAGGCTAGTGCAATGTGCCTCCTAGTGTCTATACGAATAAATAAAATAAAACTAAAGACGTTATATTGTAGATATTAAAAAAAAGTAAAGATGCATAAAATAAATATTTATAAAAGTGTATACTCGTATGTGATAAATTTGGTTAAGTATGGAATTTAATATATTATTGTAAGTGATATTTTAATGTACGGGAAGGGACAGGATTTTTTTAAATCTTAGGACGGGGATAGTTGGGGATATGGAATGATCGAAGATTTACGGATAGTTTAAACTTAATGTTTGGGTGTTTAGTATTTTATTTATTGGTATTTGGAATAATTGGTATACCTAGTAGGAAACTCAACGGCGCTAGGATTATCTTTTGAATTAAAAATAGCCACTGTAGACTACCCCCAATGGTAATTAATTTATGCCATTTTTTCCTCTCTAGATGTAACCCATTTCGTGGTTACTTTATTTCAAACAACATGGGAGCACTTTATCACATAAATAATTATATTGTAAACACTTTATCTAATTGAATTGATATTTTCTTTTGATCACCACAAAGTTGATAAATATTGGCAAACTTACAAAAAGACGTAAAGAGTGAAATTAAACCTTAAAATTAAGTAAACATGGATGAGTATAACAAAAATCAATGTCAAAGAGATTGACACACTATATGTAAAGTTATTATAAATTATAGCGCTCCCACAAAACAGAAAAAAACCCTCATATCTTCCCTGTAAGATTTATAATACTGTATTTGTATCGTCAAACCTTATAGAGAAATATAATCATAAGATTATGAACACACGACATGTTTACATTAGCCAATTGTTTTTTCTTAAAGTTGCTTTTTCAAGAAACTACTAGTTTCAGGGGTAACGTAAACAGTCCCGCACCGCATTCATGTTATTTGTGAGGACTAACAAGCAAGGCGCATCTACAGACCGCGAGGAAAACTTTTGTTTAAGAAATGAGTGTATGAATGGCTAGTTTACAGTATATTTTAATCTCGTGACCTCTAGTTATTTGTTATATACAAATTACGGTGAAGTTCATTTGAAAACGACCTAGAACAGTCTCGTTTTCTTGTTCCCTATCGTGTGTGACTATCCAAAATTGGCGATGGAAACAGTGGGGGGAAAGGGGATTATTCTGCCTGCTCTCCAATCAAAACCGAACTGATTCTAGTGTGATCATAACATGTCGGTCACGTGATTGTGGCTCTTTTAGCGCCGCTGAGCACGAAACAATTCCCCGAAGGGACGTAGAAAAGAAAGAAAAGAGAAACAAGTGGCAGAGGTCAGAGTTCAGATTGGAGAAGTGTTAACATCACTCCACTTATTGTTGTTTGTAAAAGGAAAGAGGTTGCCTCGAAGATTGTTCCTAGGGGAAATTCTATTGACTCAAGAGTATATATATATATATATATACACAGCGAGGCCTAGATGATTTATAAGACAGTATTTATAAAAATAGGAAACCTTATAAATCATTTAAGATATTTCAGCAGGAGCTAAAAAAAATATTTCAAACACTAGTGAATCGACTTGAATAGTATAACTTTGGTTGGCAGTAAGACATGATGGGATAGATGACTGACATCTTTGTGAGATATCATTCAGTGAACCCAACCACACAATTATGGAACCTTTACTTGATTTAAATCCGTGTATAAAGTAATTTAGTTGTCTATTTGTTAAAGGTTTGTTTTAGTAGGTTTTAATATCACCAGGTCTTACTATTTGTTCAGGTTATACGCCTATATGATAGTTACTCTAATGAGGTAGGGATGAGGAAGGAAGCATTTTAGAGGTAATCTACCCGCATTTGCGTGGAAGAATAGTGGGAAACTACCTGAAGTACACCCTACTGGGATTTGAACCACTATTCCCCCAACATAAGCAGGTAAGTCTAAAATTGTAGTGACGCCTTAGACCATTCGGCCACTCAAGCAGGTGCCTCTTATTGTATGGGAGAATTATGCATTCCAACAAACATTCTAGTGTTGCGGACGACCTTTGTGAACTTATATTTTCTTTTGTATTATGTTTTACATTAAAATATGTTTTATGAACCATATTAGATTCTTTTGAGTCTAACTCCAGACATTAAAATATCATATTCAAAGTATTTTATTGCAAAAATATTTAACGACTTCCGTCCTAAATTTATAAATCACATAATTTTTTACATTTAATTCAATTACTACATATTTTTCAATGTGAACAATAATTTATAGTGTACGTAACACCACATAACGACTGAAATCGAGCATAAATGTGTATTTTATTACGATTGTCAATATTTTTACTGTCAAAACTTCTTAAACTTCGTAATTGTCGAAACTGAAATATACATTTTCGAACCAAAATAGAATATGACAAATTTTCGAAGGCGAAGTCAAAAGTTTCTGAAGCTTTGCACACTCCTATGGGCCTGAAATCACTTGTAACCACGGTCTTAAGGATTCAGGGAGAAAAATAAGCGAAACGTAAGTCTTGGATAAAATTCTAGACAGTGAAACAGTTGTGTACTAGGCCAACTATACAAAATGTGCCGTAACATGGGGAACTCGATCGAGCCATCGACAGGAGATACCAAAAACAATGAATAATAATAATAATAATATTTAGCACCGCGTCTTACTACCCGTTCGGGTTATACGCTTTAAGTACTAATTACTCTAATGGATTAGGAATTGGGAAGGTTGAATTAGAGGAAGTGAACCAGCATTTGCGTGGAGGGAGAGTGGGAAAACCATTTAGGAAAAACCACCCTCAGTTCACCCGACCGAGATTCGAACCTCGATCTCCCCATCCTCAGCAGTCGAGCTCAACACGACTAGCGCGTTAGCCAACTACGCCACCAAGGCGGGTCTTAATATTATAAGAAGTTCTCAAACTGGCCAAATTTGACCTGAATGCAAGCCTGCAGTCATCGTGTCATATAATGCAGCACTCTTTCAAGTGTTTGGAATAACCCATAAAACATAACTTGTCAACAGTTAATTAGATATCGAGTATGGTGCACAAACAGTTTAGTGGAATCACTTGTCTGTAACTTAGGAAACAAGGTCAAATGGGACACATGTTTATATTAACCATTTTCATTGTTTTTGTGTCTCCTGTTCACCAGTGAATTGGGTCCAATATGTTACGATACACTCTGTATCTAATGCAAATATTAATCTATCAGCCTCGATTGTAGGGGTGTTCTGTTTTTATGCAAGAAACCGCAGATAACCTATTCTACTTGTTCGAGTCCTCTTTGACGCTGCGTATGCAGAAAACATGATTCGCAAATCCAAATCAGATTCTGTTTGTTTTTAGTCGTCTTCTCTTCATGTCAGTCCTTTCTATACTTGAGAGGCTCAGTAATGTTTTATTAGCCTGACAAAATGTTACCTCAAGCCTTTGATATAAAGTAAGTTTTGCGAGATATATTTGACATTATGCAAGGAAGCAAACGCCCCTTCGATGTATTACAACAGGACCTATCCTTTTTTTTTTTTTCGACCGAATAGAAGAGCTCGTCTTTGAAAGTTTAAATGGGATGACAGGTTCTACACAGTGATGAATCTTTTAATATATCAAAGTTAAGTGACAACCCGATAGTTGAAGCTTAATTATCCACCATTACTTTCAAAAATATAGATATTAATACCTGCAATATTCTAAAGGAGAGACAAAGTAATCTATTTGAAGATATTATTTTTCATTTCAACACTTGATTACATGTGTTTCAACATATTATAATTGGATTTTAAGATAAATTTGCGTTTTGCGAAAAGAAAGATGATTATTAATACTACGAAATAACCTCTAGAATATGTAACCTTGGATGTAAAAGCGACTTAATGTTATTATTATAATACAATTAAGATATTTAAAAGAGCAACTATTTTAAACATATTTTTTTACGAAATGTAAACTTTGGTCCTTATGATATTGTTAATATGTGCTATGATTTTATTTTTTTGCACCGTGTCTTATCACCCATTGGAGCTGGACGCATATATATTAATTACGGTAATGGCGTAGGAGTGAGGACGGTAGAGTTTTATAATAAATGTTGCTGCATATGCGTGGAGGAAGAGTGTAAGACCATTTTGGGAAAAACATCCTCAATACACCCTGGTGTAGATTCTAAACCTGATCTCCCCCTCACTAGTAATCCAGTACCACATGAGAGTGACGCCTTAGACCATGATACCACCAATGCGGGTTGTATTTAAATTAAGTTATTTAAACGGATATCACTGACATAGATTTACTTGTCCTTCTATCGAATTAATAAGTGTATTTCACCATTAAATTGTCACTAGAGTCTGTATAGAAACACTACCAACCCCTGTGTGACCGAGTGGACTAAGACGTTAGACTCGCATCGCATTTGGTCACTTTTGATGGGAATTTTATGGCTCGAATATCGCTCGGGCGAGCAAGTTTTAATTTTTTCCTTTGGTGTTCACGTACTCTCTTCACACTAATGTGATATTATTTCACCCAAAACTCCCTCCCTCACTTTTATTACTTTAAATTAAGCCATTTATAACTCTTGTCTTGAAATTACAGCTTAAATTATTATTATTATTATTATTATTATTATTAGCACTGCATCTTACTACCCGTTCGGGTTATACGCACTTACGCTAATGTGTTATGGTAGGGTGATTGTGAGATGAAATGGAGGACCTACAGTTTCACAAGATGTCTTGTCAGAGGTGAAGGAAGAGTTTGGTAATCAGATAAATCTTTGCCGGGACCGAGGATTGAACCCCAGCCGCCACCATAGAAGTCTGACACCTTCCCCCTAGACCGCCAGGTCACTTACAGATTAAAGAAAAACTGAAATACAAATAGGGGTCTAGGTAATTTTTATTTTTTTAAACTTATATGTAGGAAAGGGGGTGGATGTGTTCAGTTCAGCCGGTAAAATACAATACAGCGCGGGTCATAGTCAGCCATGATAGCCACGTGACCAGTCTTGTCAATCAAATAGGGCCGACTCTTCAGGATCGCCAAGTGTGTTCCGAGCTACTCGAGAAGTATTGATTGATCTGTCATCTCGAGCTAGCGTGATTACACACACACATATATACCTTCTTATCGGTGAAAAGGGCCTCTGAAACATTCATCTGTTTGTTCTGACGCCTTGCGCCTTCTCGCAGGGACAAGATCTAACGCACGCGCGGCTAGTTATCGGCGAGAAAATCTAATTAGTAATTAAATAGGGCCTTAGAATTGGTTTTAATATCATGTAGCCTTAGGGTTGAAGGCACTGATAAAACCAAATATCGATCTAAGGATGATTAATGTAATTTAAAGTGTCCTAAATTAACCTTCATTGGCTTGGAAAGAGTGCTGATAAACTATAATGAAAGTAATTTAGCGCCAGTGTAGCTTGACCACTTCTTCAAAAGTAACTAAGCTAAAACCCACCTTGGTGGCGTAGCTGGCTAACGCGCTAGTCGTGTTGAGCTTGACTGCCAAGGACGGGGAGATCGAGGTTCGAGCCTCGGTCAAGTGAACTGTAGGTTTTTTCCTAAATTGTTTCCCACTCTCCTTCCACGCAAATGCGGGTGCACTTCCTCTACATTCAACCTTCCCTGTTCCTAATCCATTAGCGTAATTAGTACTTAAGAGTATAGCCCGAACGGGTAGTAAGACGCGGTGCTAATAATAATAATAATAATAATAATAATAATAATGTAATCTGCCGCATCATGGACTCTTGACTCGCTTAGACTCGGGGTGACTAGACTCGCTGGTGTGAAACCAGCCTAAGGGTAATCGGATGTACAGTAGCCCCATGGCTTCTTTGGTGCTGACTGACAGCTTTAAAATGTTACCAGACCAAATTATGTATCCCTACGCCGAACCATATGATCCGCAAAAACATGTGTTTAGCAGATGTCACTTCTGACAGTCAAAATTTAGATATATACCTAAATGTTGTCTGTCAGAAGTCAGCTGTGAGCTGTCAGTCAGCACCAAAGAATCCACGGGGCTACTGTACCCTCAGAAATCCGAGGGAAGATAAAAAAAATGAGAAAAAATTTGAGGAGTAAAAATCTATATTTTAAAATCCAATATAAATATATTTTTTAGTAACACAATTATGAGAATTTTAGCTATTGAACTTTCAAACACAGTCTAAAGTTTTGATGGCCCTACCAAGCCGGCAGTGGAAAATATATGACTTGAATAAAAAACTGACGTAAGCTGGAAACAGTAATGGATGTAAAAACACATTATAAGTACTCTTTATTTTAATGACTAGCATTTGCCCGCGGCTTCGTTCGTATTAAACCACACATCATCACATTCGACAACTTCAAATGCTAGAAAAGAATGAAACTTCAAGAGCAGTGTTTTATGTGCGTGAGAAGATGAGAGAATAAACACGGAATAACCCCCTCCCCTCCCCCCCGGTTACGCTCCCCCTACATGCCCCAGCTCATATCACGTGTCATCTTATGCACACACAACACCAGCCGCAACGAATTTTCACTTATTACAGTTTATACTACCCAGAAGGAGAGGAAAACCTATATATTGTACCCGTTCTTAGCACGTGGAATATATAAAGAAATTTTGTTCTTTCACAGTAGGTATATCAAATTAATGGCACTGAAAAATATCAAAATTTTAAATTATTTATTAATATTAATCCTTTTATTGTTTTAAATTGTGTTACAAAAGGTAAATGTAAGCTGACTAAAACTCAATATCAAAACACAGATTATAATCTGAATATGTGTTAAAAATTGATTTTTTTTAAAGATGTTAAAATTCTCTATACACAATATTATTTTACGAAAAACAATTTAGGGGGGAAAAAAGCCCTCAGAGCTCCCAACTGAGATTGAACCCCGATATCCCCATCTTCAGCAGTATGTTCTATTGCAAGTGTAGCGCCTTTGACCAATTTTGCCTTTTAATGGAAGAATTAATCTATTTGTATGAATATGTGTGTATATCAAATCAAACCAAATAAAGATTTTGAACGTTTCCTATGTGTAATTATTATTATTATGTTAAATAAACATGTTTTACTTACTAATATGAATACAAAACAATCAACATAAAGTATAGTTTCTGTTTGGATTTAAGAATGGATTGTATTCTGTATTACTCTTGGGATTGACATTGATTTGGCGAGCAAGTAAGGCAGAAAAAGTTCACTCTACATTTATGATTTGTTGATAATCCCAAACCCCTCGTTGTCAAGGAGACTTAGAAATAAGCTCTATACATTAAAAGTTAATATATTTGAATTGTCACAAATTTAAAACGCAAATGTAACCACACTAATAGTAGTTTTTTTTTACACTGCCTCGCCTGCAAATGAGATAGAGGGTAGGTTTATAGCTTAAGCTTTATTCTTAAAGAATCAAATAGCCAAAGTTATTATTTATGTAGTGATGATTTACTCCATCTAAATATCATATTCTGAAAATTTAAAAATGACACCTGGACACGGGAATTGAACCCGACAGCATAAAGCCAAATACTGAGTTAGGTGGCTGCGTTCTCTAATAGCTCGTGATCTTAATAAAATCACACATTTGTAACCGAAGATTTCCGCACGTCCAGACTCTGCCTTAAAATATGAGTGAAGAATGACCCTGAGCACGGGACGATTCCTGGATATCTCAGTGGTTAGAGCATTGGCGTACGTAGCCAAAGGCCTCGGGTTCGATTCCCGTGTCCAGGTATCATTTTTCAATTTTTAGAATTTATTCTTAAAGATAAAGAGTACAACATAAACAGTCCCTTCTCAATCCGAAGGCTACTTTTTGACTTTACTGGAAACAAACAAAGATTATATATATAGCACCGCGTCTTACTACCCGTTCGGGTTATACGCTTTAAGTACTAATTACGCTAGTGGATTAGAAATTGGGAAGGGTGAATTAGAGGAAGTGAACCCGAATTTGCGTGGAGGGAGAGTGGAAAATCATTTAGGAAAAACCACCCCCAGTTCACCCGACCGAGATTCGAACCTCGATCTCCCCGTCCTCAGCAGTTGAGCTCAACACGACAAGCGCGTTAGCCAACTACGCCACCGAGGCGGGTAACAAAGATAATGAAATCGAGTGTACAGTACAGACAAATTTACAGTTTTATTTTATGTAATAGATAAATATTTACTTAAAAAACTGATTGTGTGTCTTGTCAATTTTAGCGCCTTGTTGGGAAATCTGCAGTGAGTTGAAAAAGGTTCAAAATCACATACTTAAAGAGTCACACTCGCGATAAAATGGACTGCTGGTGATGGAGAGATCAAAGCTACAATCTTGGTTGGGTGTACTAAGAGTGGCTTTTCCTAAACAGTTTTCCATACCTTATACCTGCGTTGTTATCACATTCTACTATAGTTGCGATCTTTTGATTTAAGGTGGGAGTTTAAGGGATGCGAGCAAAGATCAATGTTTTGCAGGTTTTTTTATAGCAAAATATGTTTTTACCCAAAATAAATAAAATATTGTTCCAGTAGACACATAGAGTTTAATTATTTTTCGAGTTGTGATATCAAATATTCTTGAATATTTGCCATGACGATAGGGATATTAGATGAAAAACTTTTTAAATGAAGAGAAAAAGTTGTCATTACATTCCAGGACACCCTTGACATATATTCAACAAATGTTGAGGTCATGATGAGAAGAAAATTAAACTTTATGTTCCTACTGGAGTAATATTTTATTTATTTTGACCAAAGAAATATTTTGTTATAAAAACTGAGAACACTACCTTTTCTCGCGTCTCCTACACTCCCACCTTAAGTGAAATACTAATCATTGATATTCTTCCTTCTAGAGCTCAAACTAGGACTTTGAATTAACGGTTAGAATTCTGACACGGAAATCGGATACACTCAGAGGTGTTTTAGACCAACACCTTTGCTTTCTTGGCCACGCTAGGAGCTAATTTAGAATTCGATTAAAATTTCATAGAACCTATATCAAGTCACTGTAGTTACTTTCTATAAAAGTAATCTTAAACTTTAGTTAATATAATCTTCATTCGTATGAAACGGCCACGATGTACTAGCGTGTATTTATTATTATTATTTTTAAAATTTCTGTTTGAGAAACTGCAATTATCTCCCCTAAATCCCCCGCCACCCTCGTTTTCCAACCCGTGGCGCAGAAGCTACACGCTTAAAGAGGCCAATAATTACCCATGTCGGCTGGAAAAGACACTCAGTAATTTACCCTTTAATTATTATGATCTCAAAAAACTCTCATGTCCCTTACTTTGTTAATAAAATAGTACCCTTATTGGAGGGTTTCAAACATTTCATGTCATACCTCGTTAACACGAATTTATCTTCTATTGTTAAAGGGAAATTTTTTTAAAAGAAAGTTGTGTGCGTTTCAGTCTCATAAGATTGTACGATGTCTTAAAAAAAAAAAGCCTTTGCTCGGGAGATTTTATTCTTGCTAAAACATTTTGAAATATTTAAAATAACGTAGCTGCCTTCCTTTTCAAATAAATAAAATCGATATTAAATGTGTGTGTGGATTGGGGAGGGTGGTTGAGTATTCTCTTGTGTAACTTATTACTTGAGTAAAGTTGCTGTGGTCGCGTGTCTAATTATTTGGAATAATTAATGTGACATTTGACAATGTTCTGTCGCAAGTCGTTGAAGAGTTGACACAGGGTTTGAAGCTTAGGTGGGAATAACGTTTCAAGTGACATTTTAAAATAAATATCACCCACTTTGGTGGAAGTATGGTTTACGGTGCTATCCACACAATGGACTATACTATCAAAGATCGGGGTTTGATTCCGATCGGGTGTTTTTTTCTAAATTATTTTTCACTCTTCCTTCAGGCAAATCTCGGTACATGTCTTCTAAATTTATCTTTACTCATCCTTAGCACACTAGTATAATTATTATGTATGCTTGTATATCCCCCCAACATAAAATAAGACGTGGCGTTAAAAATAATATGGCGGAATGCATACAATTCTTCTTTTTTAACTGGTTCACCTAGAACTTCTCATTGGCTCTTGAAAATATTCCCGATGGTAATTTTGTCCCATGTAGCACAAAATAATTTATAAGTGGACTGATTCTATGCTATATGGTCAGGTGTGTACCAACCTTAAATAGCAAATGTATAGTCCTAAATTAAAATGTTTGTGAAATATTCTTAAATCTGGATTTGATACAAATTAGAGAAAATCTGTGCTTTATTCTTTTTGGTTTGTATTTTGTTGGTTCTTAAAATGAGTCGATTGATTCTGTGGTTCGGTAATTAGACAAGTTTGGGAGCCATTGATGTAATAGACCTTACTTTCTACGATCTGAACCATAAAAACATTCACCAAAGTCAATATCTACAGCCCAATTATCAAAGGAAGAACCTTAGCCAAAAGCCAGAAAATTTACTAAATCCACTTTCACGTATTTATATATAATTTAAATACCTATAAAATATCATTAATATCAAAAAATAGTAAAACTGTATTTATGTTGACTGCAAAATAATGTGTTTGTATTTTCTAAAAGTGTCTTCCTATTACAATTCATCTATATATATTATATATATTACTCCCAGACTACCCATCCATAGCCATTTCAGCTGCACCAAACCCACCTCGGTGGCGTAGTTGGCTAACGTGCTAATTGTGTTGAGCTCGACTGCTGAGGAGGGGTAGATCGAGGTTCAAATCTCGGTCGGGTGAACTGGGGGTGGTTTTTCCTAAATGGTTTTCCACCATACCTCCACACAAATGCGGGTTACTTCCTCTAATTCAACCTTCCCAATTCCTAATCCATTAGCGTAATTAGTATTTAAAGTGTATAACCCGAACGAGGAGTAAGACGCGGTGCTAAATAATAATAATAATAATAATAAGTTGCATCAGACACGAATAACACTATTCTATGGCTGTGATGTCATTTGAACTTACTGCACATGCGCAGACTTTCAATGTCAGACAACACACGCGTAGTCGTCACTTCCTGAGCGGAGCACGACCAATAGGGCGCTATGTCACCGTGACGTTAATGAAGGAAAAGTGGTCCATGATTGTAGAACATGTAAGTCTAGTTAGGGTTATTTTTGTTGTTGATTTGATGTGTGGTCTAGAAATAATTTAATCTATTAGTTGGCTTCAGTAAATCCAAAACACAAACCATGTACTGTACATTCACCCACATGATCAACAGCTTCATGATAGAAAAGGAAAATTTATAGAATATCTTATTTATTATCTCGGACACAGCTTGTACCTAAATAATAAGTAATAAACAATAATAAATATTCAATCAAATGATAAATATCTTTATATAAACACTTAATTTGGTTTAGCTTCTTAGATATTTTAAACAAATTTACAACAGCTTTGTTTAAGATATGGTACAAAACATCATGAAACACCCCCTTCAAAATAACTTCTGGAGAGAGGAAACCAATCTTTGATCAAATTTCACAAGTTCTATCTTAGTTGTTTTAGTAATACAGGATGGGTCGGAAACAATAAGACGATCTTTGCCGAGGAAAGTGATGTACAACGTGCTGAGGTTTGTCTGACGTCCGGTGGAACTCACCTGAGTGGCATTATCTTCAAAAGGGGAAACAGATTAGTATTTAGTTTGCTTTTATTTAGCTACTAAATATTTATTTTTCAATTAAAGTGTTAATTTTCAAGTTACTAATCGTCTAATTGTTTCGGCCCCGCCCTGTATAGCCCTCTTAGCTACATGTCTCACTAGACATGGTCGGTGATCCCATATTATTGTAAACTACACCAACTTTAATATACTAATTTCATTTGTCACTGCCGTTTTATTTGAACATAGTTGAAAAATAACACCTGGGAACGAGAATCTAACCCAGTACCGTTAACTTATCACTGATGCTCTAACCTCAAGGTATCTATAATTGGTCCCATTTTAAAGTAAATTCATAGCTCCTCACTATTCTAAGGGTCCTGAGTTATATTCCTGTATACAGGTGTAATTTTTCAAACAATATCTAAATTGATTCCTGTGAACGATTGCTATCCGTTTACGATGCTAATTTCCACCGATCGTAGTCCTTTGTTCACATTTAAATTTATATACAAATTTTACTAATGAATAAAAAATGACATCATTGACCCTTATTTACCTTTCCTTTGACGTTCTTCGATGAGTGGGGTGAAGTAAGCTTGTGGTATGGTTAGCGCCACCATAGTTTTATACTCATATTTTACCATAAAAACTGTCTTTAAAGTGAGGTGGAAAAGGAACGCGTGTTAAGATCAGTAATTTTGAAGTATTTGTAGCAAAAAAACCTCTTCAATAAACGCAAGTAAAATGTCGCTTCAGTATAAACTTTTATTTTACTTATTTGGGATAATCGATGTGCACTTTCTGAACTGTTTGATTATATCAGTATCACGACTTAACACTAACTTAAATCGTGAACATACACACACACACACACACACACACACACTCACACACACTCTCTCTCTCTCTCTCTCTCTCCTGGTAGTTCATTCATCACTGTGGAGGGGGAAACTCACACTTCACCAATGATACATCATTTGGCCATTCCGGGAATCGACTCCGGGACTCTTAGCTTACAAGGCAGACACGCAACTGACTAAGTTAAGGCATTGGATTAAATATACAACTAAGCTATTATATTTGTTAATTATGATTATAGCCGCATCTAAATATAGTATTCTTTTTTTTAAAGTAGCCAAAGGTCCCGGATTCAATTCCCGTGCCCATGTGTCATTTTTCAACTTAAAAACAAAGGTGTCGTACTCTAGTATAGATGTTTAGTATAAATGTCTACACATATACATTTCATTAAATTTTGGAAATATGTTATAAGCATCGCGGAGTGCGAACACAACTTTTTCTCCCATAATTTAAAAAGTTTTTTTGTTCAAATTCCACTACGGCCATAGTAATATTAATTAAATGTTGATATTACTATGTGAAGAAGATTAAACCAAATATATCTAATGGATTAGTTTTTATTTATTTCATCCAAATATTTGTTGTTAGTTATATAATCTACAAATTTACGAATCTTAACACGCGTTATATTCCACCCCCCCCTTAAGATAGGGATTTAAGGGACACGCGAAAAGATAAGTGCTTTTGCAGTTTTTATATCAAACATTATTTTGCCAAAATAAATCAAATATGGCTCCAGTAAAAACATAAGAGATTAATTTTCTTCACATGGTGATATCAAAAATTCTTGAACATCTGTAATTAGCATAGCAGCTTTAGATTATAAACTTTTTAAATGAAGAGAAAAAGTTGTTATTAAATTCCAGGACACCCTTGATAGATATTCGAAAACTGTCGATACCACGATGTTAAGAAAATTAAATTTTACACTGGAGAGGTATTTTTATTTTGGAAAAAAAAAGCTTCGATATAAAAACTGCAAAAAACACTTGCCTTTTATCGCGTCCCTTACACTTCCACCTTAAGTATATTAAATGAAACAAATTTACTGAATCGATTCCTCATGGAAGGAAGCTCATCACATCCAGCTGACGACAGCAATATCTACGTGCAAAACATGTCACGTGCAATTTTCAGCAGAGGGAATAATTAAATGACACGCGAGTAAGAGAGTTGATACCGTACGCAAACTCCCCTCTCATCTGTAAAGCAAAGCCACGCCTAGGACCAACCCCAAATTGCTGTCAAAGAGAAGACTTGAAATGTATCAAATAAACGTTCTCGATGGCTGTCAAAACAAGATGACAGTGGCATGGATTTCTCCCGCCTACCTTTTCTGACTTCTCAGTAATAATTGACCCTCAAATGTATTTTAAGTAGACAGCCCCCTTCCTTCTCCTACGACCCTCCTAAGTCACTCTTGTCCACCGGGGGTTATTATTTAAACACTTTCCAGTCAACAAACATTAGCATGAAAACGTCGTATGTCTACAAATGGCGGCTAGCTCTATTTAGCTAAATATCCTTGGTCTTACAGCAGTGATGCAGTCTTAAATAATTTATTGGGGAGACTATGGGGTTAAGAGGGTTTGAGGGAGAAATGCCCCTAAATCACCGTAACTAAGGTGAGTATAGGGGGCAAGACTATAGTTGGGGGGGGGGGGGTTAGGGGGTTCAACCCCCCCCCCTGAAACCTATGAACAAACTATATATAGTTTTATTTATGATTCAAACAAAATCAAAATTAAGGTACAAATACAAATTAGGGGGCTGTGTTAACATAAAAAGCACTTCAAAGAGCTTTTAGAGGTGTTTGATATTTAGAATTTTTCCTAGCCTTCAGCAGTCAGGGAGTTATGTTGCTATAAAAATACTTTAGATAGCTTCTAGAACTGTTTATCATCTATATTTTTTTTCTAGCTTCCGGAAATTAGGGGATATACCCACCAACCTCCCCCCCCCCCTGAAATTTTTGGGTGGAAACGGTCTTGCCAGGGGGTGTCCAATGACCTTTATGAAAAGTAGCTTTTTAAGATGGAAAGAAGAGTGAGATTAGATCTATATTCATGCCTTTTTTATAGCAAAAAAAAGTTTTTTGCCAAAATGAATAAATTATTATTATTATTAGCACCGCGTCTTACTACCCGTTCTGGTTATACGCACTTACGCTAATGTGTAATGGTAGGGTGATTGTGAGATGAAATGGAGGACCTACAGTTTAACGTGGAATCCGAACCACGGTGGAGGCCTGGCATTCCCCACATTAACAAGATGTCTTGTCAGAGGTGAAGGAAGGGTTTGGTAATCGGATAAATCTTTGCCGGGACCGAGGATCGAACCCCGGCCGCCAGCATAGAAGTTTGACACCTTACCCCTAGACCGCCAAAATGAATTAAAAAAATGGCTCCAATTGATAATAATAATAATTAGCACCGCGTCTTACTACCCGCTCAGGTTATACGCTTTAAGTACTAACAACTCTAATGGATTAGGAATTGGGAAGGTTGAATCAAAGGAAGTGAACCCGAATTTGCGTGGAGGGAGGGTGGAAACCATTTAGGAAAAGCCATCCCCAGTTCACCCGACTGAGATTCGAACCTCGATCTCCCCGTCCTCAGCAGTCGAGCTCAACATGACAAGCGCGTTAGCCAAACTACACCACCGAGGCGGGTCTCCAATGGATACATTTAGAACTAATTTTTATAAACATGGTGATATCAACCGTTATTGAATATTTGCTATGGCTATCGAAGAATTTGACTAAGACTTTAAAAATATAGTTTCTTATCATAGGCCGCGATGCTGATGAATATACATATAACCCAATTATTTAATCTTGGAAGCTCATAGAGTTAACACAGTGGCATGGTGTTTGATCTTGGTCCGGGAGCTCTGGGTTCAAACCTTGTTCGAGTAGGCAACCTTGAAAGAACGTTCCATCGATATTTGTTTCATCTTATATTCTTAGTTTGGTTATTGGAAGTTGCAGATTGACCAAATGGGCAGGGAGACGCGTTACACTAAAACATAATTGTTTCTAAAATAACCAACACATAAGTTTAAGTGTGTTTGCAGAGGAAAAAGTAAGATAAATGTTTAAATAAGAAAAAATGTTTCATTTCAACTTAGAACCTAGAAACTCTATGGGAACAAACCTTGTATTATAAACAATTAAATACCGAATATTAGGATTGAACCATGGCATCATGATTCAAAGCCACTTACCTACATAGTAAGACGATCATTAATTTTTTGCAGATTTTTATATTGGCAAAAATGTAATTTGATATTGTGTATATCTATATGATACTTTTAGCATAAAATTAAGAGAATATATGTTCAAGTTGGTTATTTGTTTATAGTTCAATATTAAAATGTTTAGTTAAATAAATCTTCTCTCTCTCACAAACTAATGTACAGTTTATCTTTATATTAAGGACCTTTTTGAAAATACGAATATACTTTATTTAGTTCAACATTTATGACATTTTACTATTTAACCAGTACTAGTCACTTATTTTATAGGTATTGGTAATATCCATCAAATGGATTGACGAACGAATATACGAGTAAGTAAATCTAGTAACTTTTCTGTCAGGCCATTTATATTAATAATAAATATTAGACTTGCCCAGACAAGTAGTAAAACGTGGTGCACACCCAAATAAAAGCTATAATTATCGCGAACCGATTGTACCATCATCCAAGACCACCTTGAAGAAAGTTGTGTAAGTTTACTTTGCTACTTTTGTCACTTTATTTCACTTGTAACTGACTTTTTTTAATATATATATTCGACTCTCACAACCCCAGTCATCAATATTTTTTTTTATGCAACGTGTAAATATATTGAAGTTAATATGGCCTAATAGGGTATTCTTGAGACCATTAAAATGAACTCACTCCCTCCGACAGGTAGTTAAACTCCAACAAGCTAGCTATCTTTAAAATAATTATATACTACATGCGGCGTTGTTATTGAACACCCAAGGTTTTCTATTTTCTTAAAATGTGAACTTGGTACTGCGAAAGATGTATCCATGTTTTTTTTTAAACATGTTTCAAAAGTAGTAATATTTTATTTTGTGTAAATCTTAACAGGTAATTATACTATGCAATAGAACATGAATTTTGACAATTAAAACATTTTGAACATTTTTTTGGTGTGTGATGCATAGTGGGTGATCCAAATCTTTTTAAAAGTCTTCGTTGTATTACAGAATATATTATACACTTTAGTTACAGTTAGTAAGGCTATGACAAAAATGTGTAGGTCATTAAATACAAAGGAGAAACATTATGTTCAAAGTCGACTAAAATCTTTTCCAAACGTTGGCGGTATTTTCAGTCCAACAAAACTCTTAACAAGAGGAATAATTACTTTATGACAGTAGTTAGTGACACTAATTCACTACCACAACTATTAGAAATACTTCAATATATTAGCTGGTGAAACTATTTTAATACATTAACAAGTGTGACTATTTGAAGCCAATGGCTAGTATAACTACTTTAAGAGTACAACCCGAATGGATAGTAAGACGTGGTGATAAAAACTACTTTAAGCCAGTAGTTAATATTATTTAAATAGAGTAATTAGTAGAACTACTTCAATACAGAAGCTAGTAGAACAACTTTAATTCAGTAGTTAGTAGAACTACTTCACTACAGTAACTACTAGAACTACTTCTAAACAGTAGCTAGTTGAACTACTTCAATAAAGTGACTGGTTACTCACACCTTTGACCACGCCCTCTAAATGTAGGCCTAAAGCTAGTAATTTAGTTGAGATTTTAGGCAATGGGGAGATTGGGGTTAAAATTTCAGCCAAGTGTAGGCCTACTGAGGGGGGATTTTCCTAAATGGTTTTCCATTCTCCCTCCATGCAAATGGGGGTACACTTCATTTATATTATTCATTACTCATGCCTACCCCGTTGGTGTGAATATAGGTGTAGTCAGAAGAACGGGTAGTAAAACATGGGGGTATGAAAAAATAAAAAAGTATTCAGCTATTATTTGATGGGTTGCCACCCCCTTAAACGCGTGAACGGCCGGAAAGATTGGATATATAACTCGAAACTCATCAAGCTAGATTCCTAAATACACATTCATTACAAACAAACAAAAAAAAAGTATAAAGAGCTCCCAACTAAATTAACCCTAGAATGGCGTATAACTTTTTTTTTAGGAGTATTCGTTGACACCATCCCTCCCCCCCCTCCCACTGCCTTCCTCTTCTTTTCTACTTTTACACAAAGCGAATTTTTGCGGCTGTGTTACCGGCACTTATTATTTTCAGTATTCATCCAACATTAAAAAAATCAAATTAAAAAGTTCTACGCTAAACAAGAACACCCATTTAACAATTACGAACAAAAAAAAAGAGAGTAAAATGTAATTATCATTATTTATATGTGAGTTGTGTGAAAGTCGTGTGCCGGAAAATTGCCTCCCATTTTCATTTGATAACGACTAGCTGATGATAGTATAGTCAAATACTGAAAACTGAGTAGACTTATCTTAAAGTTTTGTTTATTAAAAAAAGTACTTTTGAGTTTTGAGACCAGTCACACTTATCTTACATACAACAAACATAACGTAACAAGTATTAATTATCAACAGTTTTTTATTGATGTATTATGTTCTAATTTCAGTTATTTGAATGTGGTCCTAATATTATTTAAAAAAAAATCAAACTTTAATAATTTTAGTCAAGCTATCATATTATATTTGGTTAAACCAATGAAATGATAAAAAATAAGTGCATATTATAATTTGTATTGATTTGAATAAATAAGACAATTTTAATTTCTAGCTTCAAAAGCTTTTAACTATCTTACATTTATAATCAAATGGCCACTACTTAGGAAAATTTCTTAAGAGTGATATTTAGTTTGATTGCAATTTTCCCTTATGTACTAATTAGATACTGTACTAATAATAATTTCAAGTGTGCAATCAGAATTAAATATATATTAGGCCTATTTAAACAAAAATAAAATAAGTACATACTAAGGACCTATAAATCTAACAATAAATGTATTTTGGTTTAGTTCGTATCAATTTGAAAAAAAATAACTTTAGGCGGGGTTGTAGGGGAAGCGAGAAAAGTAAGCGTTTTTACAGTTCTTAAAGCAAAATATATTTGGGTCAAAATAAATCAAATATTGCTCCGGTAGAAATATAAACATTAATTTTCTTCACATGGTGACCTTAACAATTATTGAATATTTGTCAAGAGTGTCTTGGAATTTAATGAAAAATATTTCTCTTAGTTTAAAAAGTTTGTCATACAATGTCGTAATGCTCATAACCTACATTCAAGAACTGTTGATATCACGCTGTAAAGAAAATTAAAATATGATTCTACCGGAGCAATATTATATTTGTTTTGGCAAAAAAAAAAATGTTCTGGTAAAAAACATACAAAAACACTGACCTTTCCCTTGCGTTCCCTACATCTCCACCTTAAATAGTTTTTTTAAAAGATAATGAGGCAATCATTAAAAAAATAATCATTTAAATCCTCAATATTAAATTAAATGGCGTTTGCAGCCACATGTTTAGGAATATTTAGCAGATTTCTATGAACAATTACAGAAGTTTTGTTTGAATATAGAAAAATTAAATCTGGGTAGGGATCGTCAAGATTTACGAGCCAATCATTTAAATATCAGAGTTCAAATTCCTGTCTGGTTGTCATTTTTCTATATTTACACAATTACTTTATCAGAACGTAATATTAAAAGACGTGCTTATTTAAATAAACAACTTGTTTTTCTTTTAAAATGTTTTTACACATTTAACCTGCATTTTCTAAGAACAGGATTTTAACAGCAAATAGCTAACAAACTAATGGGGCGTTGAAAAGTCTGAGTCAGTGAGCTAAATTTATTACTAAACACTCAACACTAATTTGAACCTATTTTATGAGTATTTAAGGTGCACTTTCCAAACTCATTGACAGGGCTTGAAAATTTTTATGGTGATACACCAGTCAGTTAAAAATCTCGCCTTTCAGCATGATCGGACTATAGCCACGCCATTTATTTTAACAAATTTAGAACAAACACGATAAGTTAGCGACAATACGTGCCAACTGTTACTAGCGAGTCTTTGTTTTAGTTGTGTTTTGGGGTCCAAACGGTTTCAATACTGGCAACCCTGATTAATATATATATATATATATATATATATCTTGAAATCGTCCTTAAACCGTGATAAGATAAGGATATCACCTTGCCACAGATTAGCTATTTAATCGCATATCAATAGCTTATCTTACTCTTCAGTCTAAGAGTAATATCGACATTTATCTTGCGAGAGTCGCTATGTACTCATATTCATAGCTTATGTACGATCTATTTGAACTGTAATATCGATAATAATCTTGCGAGAGTCGTTATGTAGTCATATCGACAGGATGGCCAATGAATGATCCCGCTCAACCATAACAAAATTAACAATTAATAAGGGATTTTTATTTTACTCGCCAACAAAAAATTTCCCTTGTCACAGACGAGCACAAGAAGTTTTTATCAAGCCCTTTTCATTGATAATATATATATACACGTTTTCAAAAAAGTTTAATACAAGGATTATTAGTGAAATAATCTATGTTATTATTATTATTATTATTATTATTAGCACCGCGTCTTACTACCCGTTCGGGTTATACGCACTTACGCTAATGTGTAATGGTAGGGTGTTTGTGAGATGAAATGAAGGACCTACAGTTTAACGTGGAATCCGAACCACGGTGGAGGCCTGGCATTCCCCACATTCACAAGATGTCTTGTCAGAGGTGAAGGAAGGGTTTGATAATCAGATAAATCTTTGCCGCGACCGAGGATTGAACCCCGGCCACCAGCACAGAAGTCTGACACCTTACCCCTAGACCGTCAGGTCACCGACAAATAATCTATGAGATCAGGGTGGGTAGAATTAACGTTTCAACTCCAACAGAATTCACTTGGATATAGGACAAACCCCCACATTTTGTGGAAAATAAACATATTCAATTCAGAAAATAGACCAGTGAGATTTTTTTAAAACATATTTTAATACGAAGCTATTAAGTAAGTTGATATATTATTTTTAAATGATACTTTAGTAACTACCTATTGTTTATTAACAATTAACTTGTTTGAAGTTTCCGGTGTTGAGTAATGATACACCTACAATAGTATCGGATTAGGGTTTTTATCTTCAAATTAACCAAGTAAAAGCCATGTTTAAGTTGCTAATCGAGACCCAACCCTTCCTGTAATTACAAGAAAACAACTTTTTAACATGATTAAAATGTGAGTGATTAACATTTCTAATATTTCACAAAATCGTATTTCAGCAGTTATTGATGAATGTTTAGACTCAATTCTTTGAGTTAGTAACCCTACACTGTTAACTCAACTATGTATGTTAAAAATATAAATATTATGAAAATACATATAATAGGATTCTGGTAAAAAGAAACTTTTAGAAAATCTACATGGTTTTGTAGTCAAAATTGATAATATTTTACTATATTATTAGTGTTATATTATAGATATTGATAATATAATTATACATTATTTAAAAAGTGACATAAAATCACATGTATTTACTTATGAATACGTGAAAGTAGACCTAGTAGCTTTTCTAGCTGTCAGATAAGGTTCTTCCTAAAAAAATTAGACTACAGTAGGCCCAAAGCCTCTCAATCTGCAGCTCTAACATTGAAAACGTAACCAGAACACAACATTATAGATGCAACCGTCTGTAAAATTAATTAATTCTCACACCCTCTTCAGTGGCCGAACGCTCTAAGAGTCTAAGGCGTCACTCACGTGTTAGACTGGCCTGCTGATGACGGAGAGATCGGGGTTAGAATCCCGGTCGGGTCTACTGAGGGTGGTCTTTCCTAGATAGTTTCCCACTAGTAGATTACCTCTCAAATGCTTCCTAACTCATCCCTGCCTTGTTAGAGTAATTATCTTATATGCGTACAAACTGAACGAATAGTAAGAAGAGGAGATAAAAAATTAGATTTAGCTCTAGAATTCACTAGTGAGGTTTGAACGATACATCCGATTTTCTTCAAATCTTACAGAACCTAAAAATAAATCATTGGTTGCAATCCCGGATTACATGTTTCTTATTTATCATTGATGGGACCCTTTTTCTCCCCAGGATTTTAACTTTATCTATTGTGGTTCCATGATATCATGAAAAGAGTTGAGATCCAACATTACAGATTGGACTCATTGTATTGAAAGAATTTACTGGTATAATGTTGTCATGTTGGTAAGAGCAATCTAAAGTTTTTAGCTTTGTGAATTTTTTTTTAGAAAATATTACTTTCAAATAATGTGGAGCTCCAACAGTATCAGAAGTTAAAGATACAATCAAAGAAATTTTAGTTAAAACCATAGATGGGAGGCTAAAATACTAGAATGCTATAGTATTCCAGAGGTTCTAGATTTATACAATTCTCAAAAAATGATCTCGAATAAAATTAAATTATGAAAAGCTTGAGTTGAAATAACAATTTTAAACCATAAGTAAGATTTATATAGATTTATGAAGTTGGGGGGAAAACAAAATCACAATTAAAAGCACCAAATTTTACTAGCCTAATATAATTAATTTACTAAAAAATTGTTTTATTTGTTGTTTATGACAGAATAAGCATGAAAAACAAAATATCATTTGTCAGTGGTAGCAAGCCACAAATTTTCAAATTAAGTTATCAAAATTTTCACTTTAAATAAAATGATACATTTTTAAATATTCGAGGAATCTAATTTAGATTAGAGAACAGAAAAAAAATTCAAGTTTCGGATTCGAGAAGTATAGAACTCGAACCATATTTGAAATTGAAATACTCCTTATAAAATGAATATAGCTTCTAATAAATAGGCCTACCCCTTTCTCGAAGAATCCACGAGAAAGGGAAGGATTTTTACATCGAGGTTTGGCCAAATATTTTAAGGGACATCCAAAACGTGAAACGCAAGTCTACAACTTGTGCAATTGGTAAGCCTATACTCTTCATTCATGAAGATAATAAACATTGTCATGGGCCTACAGAACATAAATACATACATACATACATACATACACACATACATAAATACATACATACATACATACATACATACATACATACATACATACATACATACATATATACATACATACATACATACATACATACATACATATATACATACATACATACATACATACATACATACATACATACATACATACATACATACATACATACATACATACA
>CABEEJ010000230.1:65678-92917 GCA_901482245.1 Timema douglasi | reverse complement strand
GGGGGGGGGGGGGGGGGGGGGGAAACACAACTCATTACTGAGAGGGTCGATTGATTCTTGACGGCCGCTATATTTTACTTTGGGGCATCAGATAAATAACATGACATTGATTAGTCAGCCAAAATAATGATAGCTCAGTGTAGTTATCATTCAAACAATCCGCTACGCATGTATTATACATTCGTTGGAATTAGTTTACGTCACTGAAAATAATTCATAATGAAACCTTCCATTAGCAAATTAAGAACCTATTTACTAGTTTAAAGATTTCCTATAGTTTGTATATATGGTATATATATGCTATAAATAAGATATATATGATTATATATATATATTTTATATAACAACCTCTGTGATCTAGTGGTTTGAGTTCCTGGCTACAAATCCAAAGGACCCGTGTTCGTTCCCCAGCGCTGTGAAACAGTGGATATAGTAAAGAGTCAAACTCAGCCTCATGAAGACACATGATTAGTTACTTGAATTAATAAGTAGCAGCTCCAGTTTAGAAAACTGAGATTAATGGCAAGAGGGTTCTTTGTGCTGACCACATGACACCCTCTTTACGCAAGTGTTGGCACTATCATCGCTAACAGCGTCGGCATCTCATGTCGGTATAGCTCGATTGCGAGCTTACGCCATTGCATTTTTATATAAATGATACATATTATTTATATATTACTATCAATCCAAGATATAAGCAAAATACATTAATGAGGTAGGCATGAGGAATGAGGGAGGTGGATTTTTTTTTAGAAAAAGTACCTGAATATGGGTGGATGAAGAGTGGGGAGCCATTTTACTTCAATGTGCCCAACCGGGATTCTAACCATGACCTCCTCGTCACGGGAATAAGCAACTAAACCAGCGGGCAGTTTAAACTGTAGGATATAACCGGGCGTGTTCCACTGATTAGCGAGATATATAGCAGTGAGCATGTGTAGGATGATGGTCACGAGTCAAGCAACGAGCACTAGCAGCAAGCGGGCAGTTTAAACTGTGGGACATAACCGGGCGTGTTCCACTGATTAGCGAGATATGTAGCAGTGAGCATGTTTAGGATGATGGTCACGAGTCAAGCAACGAGCACTAGTAGCAAGCGGGCAGTTTAAACTGTGGGACATAACCGGGCGTGTTCCACTGATTAGCGAGATGTGCTTAGCTCAAGTTTGAATGAGGACCGCCCGCTCGAATCGCAACCTGGGTGGTCCACTGCCAACTGCTAGAGTCCGATGCTTTTATCCTGAGCCCCTTAAAAAAAAGATAGAAGAGATTGATTGAAGTTGTAAAAGACGCTTTTCATTCTGTAATAATAATAATTTGCTGGCCTTTGACATTTTAGAGAATTTACTACGCAACATGTTTGATGAGTTAATATTGTTATTAAAAAAATTACTGCCTACTTTTCTATTTGGATTAAAGCAACTACATAAGTTAATATTTAAAAAATTAGAATAAAATATACTGTAATTATCATAATAATTATAAAAATAATAATGAAAAGTTAATTTTATTCTATTTTTCACCTATTACATAAACTACGCTAAAAGGGTCGTAGGAATGAGTAAGGTATACGTTCAGAGGAAATGTACCAGCATTTGCGTGAGAGTGACTGAGAAAACATGTAGGAAAAACAATCTTCAGTGCACTCGACTGGGATCTTAGCCCTGATTTTTCTGTCCATCTAGTTTAACACGTATCTTAAGTGACGCACTAAACCATGCGAACATCGTTGCGGATAAATGATTTTTCTGATGAGAATTTTTTATAATGCTTCATGTAAATATATTTTTTTACTGTAGATATAGTAATATACTTAAATTGGGGTTCTCGAAGCTAGGGCCTATTTATAACTTATATTAACTTACATAAAAACATGACAGACTGATTTTTTTTTGCATTACGTTTTACCACCTGTTCAGTCTATACGCATATGTACTCATTGTGTTAATGTATTAGGGATTATTAAGGTTGAATTTAGAAAAAATGTACCCACATTTGCGTTGAATCAGAGTGAAAACACCGTTAAGGGAAATCCACTCTCAGTACACCCAACCGGGATTTGAATTTTGATCTCCCTGTCTTCAACAGTCTAGTTTATCGCGAGAGTGTCGCCTTAGACCGTGTGACCATTCAGGCACGTCAAACGGGGATTAATGAACATCCAAATAGTTCAGTCAGTAGAACCAGTAAAGTCAAAGGTAAGCCTAAATTGTTCAAACGTTTATCAAGGTGTTATTTTATTAACACAATAATTACTCTGCTACAAATTTTAAAATCATGCCCCTATGGCGTGATTCGCGTCTTACTATCCATCCGTCTGGGCTATCCGCATATTTACGCTAATGGGGTCCAAATACATTATTAGTTTGATAAAGTTCAAATGCTGTTTCCTCATAATTTATTTCACGTTTAAAACTGGATCAAATTAAACCCACGTCGGTGGATACACGGACTAAGGTGTCAGCTTCGTATCGCCTGCTGTGTGGTCGATTTTAAGATCAGAGTTGGAATCCCGGTTGGGTACACTTTGGGCGGTGTCGCTTTAATGGTTTACCACTCTCCTTCCATGCAAGTGCTGATACATTTCTTCTCAATTTGACCCATACCTTTCTAATTTCTAGCTCGTTAGTGTAGATATAAGGATAACCCATGTGGGTTGTAAGATGGTATACACACAAAAATAAAATAAGATTTTGCCTATAGCTTGCACCGCTGGACACGCAGAACAGTAACGTCAGTCTCGCCTGATATAGTTTTATGGTGATGAGGAAGTAGGGGCTGAACACTGGGTGGGTGTAGCCCTATTGTGGTGTTTTTTATAGAATGGTTTACTCTAAATGCACACAAATGTAGGTGCACTTTATTTTAACCTATAATTTTATAATCCCCAGGCCCATATTGTAAATATGTGTGTAGTTTGGATGGATATTAAGACCTGATACACATTATTTTCCGTGTGGAGCTTCAAGAAAACATCTCAAATTATTTTAAAAGGAAACATTATATTTAATTTAAGTTAAATAAAATATGTCACCAGTTAAAACAATGCTAAATGTTTGCTCAGTTGAAAAATGATACGTGGACACGGGAATCGAACACAGGACCTTTGACTTAGCACGCCAATGTTCTGTCACTGAACTGTTCAGGATTGTCATTACCCGCTTTGGTGGCGTAAATAGATAACGCGCTAGTTTCGTGTTGATCTAGACTGTTGAGGATGGGGTATCGAGGTTCGAATCTCGGTTGGGTAAACTGGGGGTGGTTTTTTCCTAAATGGTTTTCCACTCTCCCTCTGTCCAAATGCGGGTTCACTTCCTCTAAACTCAACGTTCCTATTTCCTAACCCATTAGCGTAATTAGTACTTAAGCGTATAGCCCGAATGGGTAGTAAGACGCGGTTTTAAATAAATAAATAAATAAAGGGTTGTCGTACCAAGCCAAAGATACTTGGTTTGGTTCTCGTGTCCATGTTTCATTTTTCAATCAATTTAAATTAATTGGAATGTGGTCTCCCCCCGTAATTATAATGATTTGCAACCTGTTTGATGATATTCAACATTTTATTTATTGAAAACTCTTATATTCTAAATTATGTAGGCATACTTCACCACAGCTCCTGAGGCTAATGGACAAATAGTTTAAGAGGTGCGTGATAGTCAAAACAAAAAAAGACTTACAAAATGCATAGATGATTACGTACAGTTCCTTTAGTTTGAAATATATCGTTTAGGTTGAAAATTGGAGACCTAACCACATGATTATTTAATATACGTTTTCTTTTTATTCGTCTTCACCCAAGACCGTTGTTGGTCGAACATTGAGGTCCTCATCCAAAAGTTCGTAAACAGTAATCAATCTTACATTTCTATCAGACAAATCACCTCAGAACATGTTTTCATATTTACTATTAGGAGACGGTGAATCATTCACGTCATTTTCTTATTGAGATTTTCAAAGTGACTATCTTTGAATAATTTATCTTAAAAAAAAAAATTGAAGAAGAAACGACGATCTATTTTTCTTCTTCATATTCTTTGAAATTGGAAAGAAACAAAATAATGTAGAGCACTACCGTAGTAAAAAGAAGAATGAATACATAATACACCGAGGCACAGACATCAAAGGTATCAATAATTTCATGAAGGAATATATTAAAACCAGTTTTGGTTTTGACTGGATAATCTTATTATTTTTTTTTAGTCTTCATAATACTAGGACAATTTATTGTAATATTCGAAAAGACACGGTGAGCAAAGAGATTCAGTAATGGACATCTATTTCGCATTCAGACCTTTTCTCAAGGTTAAAGTTTGATTTGGTTTTATTTTGTTTTACGGGGAGGTAAATAATAAAAAATCAAAGTGGGGTAACTGATGCACTCACGCTAGGGTTGGTATTATTTTAGGTACTTCTTTACTTTTTTTTATTTAATTGGTCAGAGGAAATACAAATAAATAAACGTTTTTTTAAAGTATGTTCCTTGGACTGGGTCTTGCTGCCCAACATACCCATCGCATTTAAGGTGGAGTTGTAGGGAATGCGAGTTAAGGTTAGTTTTTTTGCAGTTTTTATAGAAAATTTTTTTTTGGTCAAAATAAATAAAACAATTCTTCGGTACAGACATAGTTTAATTTTCTCCACGTGTTGAATATCTGGCATGAGCATATCGGCACTAGATGACAAACATTTAAATTTAGAAAAAAGGTTTTTTTAATTCCCGGGTCACTCTTGAGGGATATTCATTATTCAGATGGTTGTACTGGAGCAATTTTTAATTTATATTGGTAAAAAGGTTTTGATATAAAACTACCAAAACACTCCCTTTCCTTGTGTCCCTTACATCTCCACTTTAACTGATTTAGCTTGCAAGGAATGAGGCATGTAAAATTTAGATAAAATATATCTCTATTTGAGGTAAGAGTGATAAACCACTTTAAATAAGAAACCTCTACATTCAGACGAGATTCGAATTCAAACCTCTTCGCCACTAGCAATACAGACTAGTAGAACTTGGCGTTTAGTCCATGTAGCCACTGATGTTTGTAAAAATACCAACAAAAAAAATATTTCAAAGTTAATTCTCAAAACAGTCCGATTTTCACGAGTAGAACTTTATCTCACAGTTAAAAAAAGTTACTAGACTTACTTTCACGTATTTATAGGTCAGGCTATGTGATATAAAGTTGCCACTTTTGATATATATTAACAATATTTATAAAATAAAAATAAAATAAATATCGTAAGTTTGGGTGTATTTTTTGAACATTCCAATTTGTTTGTTAGGCAAGCTACTTTTTTTTAAGTAGGTCTAAATGGGCTACAAAAAAGCTTGATAAGTTTTTATCACCACGTCTTACTAACTGTTAAGATTGTGCGCATATATAATAACTACTTTGATAGGGCAGGAATGAGCAAGGAGGTAATTATGAAGTAATATACCCGCATTTGCATTGAACGAGATTGGGAAACCAATTAGTAAAAACCACCCTTAGTAGATCCAACCAGGATTCGAACCCTGATCTCGCCGTCATCAGCAGGCCAGTATAGCCCGAGATGAGGCTTTAGATAAGTGTGGTACAACTAGTGGCCCGTGGGCTAAATGCGGCCCAAGCTCACTGGAAATATGTTCCTTACATTATCCCAAAAGAAAATTAATGGGAACGTTTCGGTGGCAGAGGTGAGATAGCCAATGATTAAAAAATAAATATTTATTTAAAAATATCATTATTGTATTTTATTATGTATTTATTTGATTAATAAAAATATGTTTAGATATATATTTTTGATGCTAAGATGCTTTGGGAAAGTTTGCATGCATATTTCATAAAAACCGATTTGGAAGAATAAAAAACATTTTATCTATCAGTACAATTTGTAAGATTATACCAATCAAAAATACAATTTATTAATAAATATTGAAAATAATTATTTATTAAGTATTGTTTATATAGACCTATATTAAATTGATGGGATTACTAACTATATCTTCGGCCCACGGTGCAAACTGATGATATTTGGCCATTAAGATTAAACAAATATTGTACCACACCTTAGACCGTTCGGCCACTGAGGCGCGTTTGATATAATTGAATCATTATTGATATTTTCCATATTATGGAAATAAACTGTAAATGTATACCCCTGAGAGTATCAGTTAAGGAAAAGTAATAGATTAACGATGTGTTTACGAACGCGTCCAGTAAATTTTATTGAGTAAAAAATATATAAATGAATGTATAGTAGACTAACCATATTAGATTGGAAATTAGGAGAAGAATACGGTCGGAAAATGCATGCTATTATTCAGCCAGTAAGTTTTTGACATATCTCCTGTTTTCAAGGAATGTAAAACTCAGAATATACCAAACAATAGTTTTGCCGGTTGTTCTCTATGGGTGTGAAAAGTAATCTCTTACCTTCCATGACGAAAACAAGGCGCCTAAGGAGATATTTGGTGCAAAATGGGATGTAGATACTGAGGAGTGAAGGAGGTTAGATAGTGATGAGTCACATAACCTATACTCATCTCAAGACATTGTTAGGACAATCAAAGGCTAGTAAATTACGGTGGGCAGGACATGCAAAGTGAATAGGAGAATCTAGAACCGTATCCAGGGTACTGACTGGCAAACCCAATGGGAAAAGACCTTTGGTGACGCAGACGGGAGGATAATATTAGAATAACCCTGAAATAAATAGGGTGTAATGAGGTGGACTGGACAAAAAAACTCAAGATAGGGATAGGTGGCGTACTTTTGTAAGCGCAGCAATGAATTTTCGAGTTCCTAATTCGATAGACGAAGTGCCGTAGGACTTAACTAAGTGTATGCTAAGTGGACACTAGTGTGGGTTTGCTTGAGTCATCATAGTTTAAAAGGTAGAGAGATAGTGTGCTCGGGACCACACTATCGGTCATTTAAGCATTCACTAACGTTCTTGCATGCCACCCTAAGTATAGTAGAATTTTGGTGAAAAGAAACTTTCAGGAAATAAAGCATTCTATAAGCGACCAACATTGTTTGCATTAAATTTTTTTAGGTATAGATCCGATTATTATCTTACTGATTCTGTTTATGAATCCATCAAAGTGTTGTTTTTGACCGTGTAAGCCGGGAGTCTGACATAAAGTGGCAGGCTCGTGCCTCACGAGAGGAAAAGGTCTCCGTCACCAGCGTGATTGGCCTGCGATGGCTGCGGACAACCGGAAACTACC
Organism: Timema douglasi; assembly: GCA_901482245.1. Taxonomy (NCBI): domain Eukaryota; kingdom Metazoa; phylum Arthropoda; class Insecta; order Phasmatodea; family Timematidae; genus Timema; species Timema douglasi. The sequence goes on along the minus strand of CABEEJ010000230.1, from coordinate 85,704 downwards.
GGATGATTGACCTGGTCAATGTCTGCTGCTTGATTGGAAGAAGTTACAGAGGTACAGTTGAGGTGAGAAGCCGATAGACCCGTCACTGTAGCGACAGACTGGAAGAGAGATTAAGTTGCGTTTGAAAAAAAGAAAGAAAAAAAGGTGAACGAAACAGTTGGGTAAAACTATCTGTTTACGTTCGTTCCCCCATTATTTAAAGCATCCAGTAGGGGATCAAACCCTGGTCGAGAGTCAGGAGTTCAACCGTATAGCCTTTATTTTTGTGAATTCCGTTCATACTTGATAAAAAATGTATTACTCCCGGTGCTCGAAAAAAAATATTTTAATCATAGCTGTACAAATGGTTTTCTAACAAAATTAACATGTCAAAAACTATTCAAGATTCACTCAGACACAAAGGCGAGTATAAAACCGATCTAATTCAAGTCAGCCACTTCGATGGCCGCATGGCGGAGGTCGCTACTCTTTCAGTAGACTAGACTTCCTATGACGGGGAGACTGATGTTTGAACCTCGGTCAGATGTACTTAGGGTGGTTTTCCACTCTCTTTACACGCAAATATGGGTACACTTACTCAAAATATAGCCTTCCAAATACTAGCCCATTAGTGTAGTTAGCATATAAGTGTATAACTTGCTAAAGAAGATAAATTCTAGTCCAAGTATGTGGGAGTATGGTCTCCATTCTCACCTTTCATTCCTAGTCATCTCACATACGGACTTGTTCCTCTATCTCCAAAGACGAGCGAGTAATCCTCCAAGCGACATATGGCAGATAAATCCCCCCTGAGCCAGAAACAATTCCCCGACAAGTACCACCCAACTCTGCGATTGATATACTCTCGGGGGGAGGGGAGGGACAAAAGTACAGGCACGTTCACAAATAATTCAGCTCATCAATTAATAAAATGGTTATCTAGGATGTCTTTACATCAGTAGTTTTCCAACCCTTTTCCGCTGACGCCCCCTTTGGTAAATCATAAAATTCTCACGTTTCCCCCACCTCCTCCCCTATTATTTCTTATAGTTGTAAACAAATCTTTAAGAAAACATTTTTCTAGCCACTTATTTATTTTATACAATTCACTGTCATACTGAAAGCAAATTGGTACAAAAAAATACTTAAAATTATTGTGATGGTTGGGGTTTTGATTTAATCATTTCTTTAATATTTGGTTTTATGTTTAACAGAGTACACCGTAAATCGAGTTATATTATTAGTCGACAAATGTGTTTAGGTTCTATGAAAGTCATTGTTGAAAATTCGGTGGTGTTGCACCTTGCCCGTGGCCGCGATGGCATATTAGAAGGAAGGTAAAAAGAAGAAAGCAAATCCAAGGCTTTCGGGCTTGAAAATAAACAAGTTCATGCGCAGGTGTATTTTGTTCTTTGTGGTTGGTCACCTCATTTTTTTGTTTGTTTACAACTATTAAACATTGTTGACAGCCAATGCCCCAATGTCTTCTGCCTCCTCCTTCAGCTCCCAGAAGTTTCTTCTTTCCTTCAAATCATCCAATATTTGAATCATCCTTCTTCCTAAGCTCCTCTTTCCCCCAACCTTTCCTTTTATGACGTCGTCCTCCTAAGGATGTGACCGATCCAGTTTGATATACACCGAAGAATCACATCAAAATCTGTTCTCTTCTCACCCACTCTTGTTAAGGTTTCTTCATTTGTCAAACTTTGTTTTCAACTATTCGCTGATTTCTAACGTTATTTCCACTTGGCCCATGCCCCCTTCCTTTCCAGGAGTTCTTCACGCCCCCCAGTTTGAGAACTTCTACTTTACATGGTAGTATATAACAGATAATTTGTGGTAAGATTACTGAAAACTTTGTCTCAAAACTTCATTCTCTTGTAGTCTCATATGTGGACCACCTGGTACACCACCACGTAGAACAACTGGACTCTAGTAAGTAACATGTCATCTGTTACATCCTGAATTTGGAGACCTACATATATTTGAACAAAACAAAATATTATAGTAGAACTCTGGTAAGAAGATAAAAAAGATAAACCCTTTTTAGCGGGAAACATTGATAACATTTTAATAGGCAAGGGTGGACCGGGATTTAATTATATTGGTGGGTCTGTTTGATTTGGACTGCCACAATTATTTTAACTAAAATAAATATAGTCATTTAATTTCAGAGTATTTTTCTAGATGGTTAGGGCTGTGGAAGGTGTAATTTAGAGGAATTGTACCCTAATTTGCGTGGGTAAAGAAACAGTGGGAAACCATTTTAAAAGAAAAAACAATCTCAGTACATCCTGCTGGGCTCGAAACACAATCTCCCCATCTTCACAGGCCAGTGCAACATGAGAGTGACGCCTTAGACCGATCTGCCACTGAGGTGTGTCAGAAGTAGATATTAAAGGACATCATTTGTCGTCCCGGGTCGCTTGGGATCTGTCAGTCCTACCCTGTAGCTAGGTCTATATTATTAGGCTGATTCTACACTAGCGGTTAAAACGCTAACTACGCCCTCAAAATATTGAATCTACACTTGACTATCAAAACGCGACTGCTAAACAGCTATCAAAACGCTATCAAAACGCTACTGATTCTACACCCGCGGTGTTCGCTTCCACTTGTGGAGTATGGTTTTAAAAAGGACATTGTACAGGGCCGGCTATATTGCGGGCTTATTTTGTTGGAGGAAACTAAAAAAAAACTCTACAAAAGAAACGTTGGTGGACTCGCCCCACATTATCGAACCGTCTCTCAACATGACAGTTCCATATTATGTTTGTGAATCACAGAATGTACCCAGATAAGTTATTTTTGTACAATAGCATGTCTGGTTTCATTTGATGAACTACTTGGTTTAGTGAATGAAAATATTGCAAAACGTGATACCATCTTGAGGAGCAGTATTTATTATTCCTGCTGAATGACTTGTTATAACATTGAGGCACGACTGCCTGGAATAGTTTGATTCGCGTTTCTACCACTAGGCGGTTTTAATGCCTCCAGAGGTAGAGGTCAAAACGCTGCTCTAGACGAGTACCTATTTTCTAGCCTGATAACAAGGGTTTCATTCAAAGGCGCGGTTGCTAGCGTTTTAACAGCTAGTGTAGAATAGGCCTAAAGTGTAATTTTTTCTAGCTATTGATAGTATCAATCAAAAGTGACAGCTACATATCACATTATTTGAAATATAGATACGTGAAACCTACAGTAACTTTTCTAGTTCAGTCGGTAGTATATCTTCCTACTGAGCTAATGGTCCCGGGTTCGATACCCGCCTATACCGAAAACATTATAAACTTTATAAATTAACGGCTGTGCGCTGGATGTTGTGTTGGTTTTATATTTAAGATAGTTTGTAAGTCATGTGCTGTGATAATCAGTCGGTTACAGAAAGTTCACGTTAAATACCTAAAAAAAAAATAACTTTTCTAAGTGTCAGATAAGGTTCTTCCTATGAAAATTGCACTGTATAACCCTTCCAATAGCCAACTTTGTTTATATCACTAAGTCCGGTTACCTTTGTTCAGTCGGTTAGCGCATCTGCTAGCTGAGAAAAGTGTCCCTAGTTCGATCTCCGTTTGACCGGAAAAAATTTCATCATTTTAGGAATCAAACCCGGGAGTCCCTTAGTATAATATAATGTACCTTTATGTTAACACCACACAAACCTTTTATAATAGTTATTATTATTGATATGTAGGACTTTAACATTTTATATAAAAGGCTATATCCATATGCTACTTGGAATTTAACCTAACCTAAAACAACACATAAGGCAAACAATTTTTTTTTTACGTATTTAGTACTTACAGGCCTACATTCTGTTAGAGACCATGCTAACTTAAGGAAGGTATAGTTTTAGATGAAATGTACTTTCAATTGCACGGAGAAAGAGTGGGAAACTATTTAGAGAAAACCACTCTGAGCTAACTCAACCTGGATTCACACCGAGTATAATCCTGATCGTCCAGATTAGATTAAAGTAATATCAAGGCCGTGACATTGTCTCCTGTCAAGGTCCGTTTCGAGTGTTATCTGGCGGTACGGAAAAATGAATAGAGCTTTGACCCGACCATAAACAGAGCTTTATAATGAATACATCAGAACAGGTCTGGTAATAGAAACATACATGGTGATCTTAATAAATAATTAGTGAGTGGATTGACAAGCTCACTCCTACTTTTTAGAGTTTGAAGGATGCGTTACATTTGCATGCTAAGTAGACAATCTTTGGGAACTTATAATGTTAGATTCAAGTGGATTGAATGTCTGGCTCACGGATACAGGGATGGGACTTATGATGTTCTTGTAGACCAGGGATGACCAAAATGCACAGGAACAGCTTAAGTGATGTACTTGTAGACAGGGATGACCAAACTGTACATGAACAGCTCACATGATGTACTTGTAGACAAAGGATGACCAATATGTACAGGAACAGATCATGTGATGTACTTGTAGACAGGGATGACCAAAATGTACAGGGACAGATCACGTGATGTACTTGTAGAAAGGGATAACCAAAATGCACAGGGACAGATCACGTGATATACTTGTAGACAGGGATGACCAAAATGTGCATGAACAGCTCACGTGATGTACTTGTAGACAAGGGATGCCCAAAATGTACAGGGACCGCTCACGTGATGTACTTGTAGACAGGGATAACCAAAATGCACAGGAACAGCTTAAGCGTTGTACTTGTAGACAGGGATGACCAAACTGTACATGAACGGCTCACGTGATATACTTGTAGACAGGGATGACCAAAATGTACAGGGACAGCTCACTTGATGGTCATGTATATCTAGTAACTTTTATTTCTCTTCCTATGAAAATTTGACTACAATATCAATACCTCTAAAATAATAGTAATAATATAGTCAAACGCTCTCGACTCTGACAAAAAAAAATTCGTTTGTATTTTGTAAACCTTTCCTTCTCCCATAATCCATTTACTTATTTTATTGTATTGTGTGATACATTTCAAGTTTGTTCAAATGTCGGAGGGAATGTATATTCACGAAGTAAATAAACTTCGCTTATAATTTATCTGCTTGGAGAAAGAAGGGCAAAATGTTCTATGGCAACAGGATTCGTTCCGCGATATAAATGATTAAGTAAGCCTATCTTATTGATTTTTTTTATCACCGTGTCTTACAACATGTTCTAATTAAACGCATATATAATTACTCTAACGAGATATAGATAAGGAAGGAGGCATTTTAGAGGTAATATTCCCGCATTTGAGTGAAAGGAGAGTGGGAAACCATTTAGTAAAAAAAAAACCTTCAGTAGGCCCGAGCGAGATTCAAGCCATGATCTTCCCGACATCACTGGGCCACTGCGCCTTAAACCATTCGGCCACTGAAGCTGGTTATAGTGAAATTAATTTAGTTACTTTTCATGAGGTGGTAAGTTGACCAATCTTGGTTCCAGAAGATGTTGGTACAGCCACTGTTAAGTCAGAATATGACATTAAAATCTAATATAACAGTGTTATATACTAATTAAAATAAATGGTACAGTGGACTGCACAAATTTTCTCTTGCTTTTATCTTATAATAAATATTTACTAAAAACTCGTCAGATTTGTGAAACGAAATAATAGGTACATTCATTACTCTAGAAATACTACACCAAAGATCATCAATAAAATAAAATACACTGTTACTTATTTATTCTATGACACTAGGAGCTAAGAACGCTGTTACAGAAAAATCGAGAAATGATAAACCTCTTTGTCATCCAAAGAATATAAGTATCAAATTAGTTTTCAAATATCTGAATTAAAAAGAATACAATATATATGCTTATATTTAAGAAATTATATGTTTTATAAAAATATATTTCAAACAAAAGATTTTTGTCTTAATAGACCTAGTACTACAATTTTACAGCGATAATTTATTTCGTATCTCAAATAGTTGCAGAGAAATGGTGAAAATTGGAAAATTTCCCTTATATAATGTACCCTCAAAGTCATTTTCATGAGAAAATGAGAATTGCCATATTGTTTATAATGATAAACAGTGTCTAGATATAAAATGTAATAAAAATAGTTAGAGCTAATTATGAGATTTTTCTATTTTTGCCCTTCAGTAAACTACACTTTTATTAAGGGTTGGGGTTATAATTCCATAAACCCCTCAGGGGGACCTTATGAAAAGCCCAGATATCAAGTTTTAGCCCAATCGTTAAAATAGTGTCGTCTCTAGCCCGAGGTACTGACAGACGGACAGACAGACGGCATTGCGATTTTTTGTTGTTATTGTTTCAGGGAGTCATAAACGTTGACATTTTTCAAAATATCGAGCTCAATTTTTTTTTAATGTTCACAATACTTTCTCTGCGAGGTATCGAGGGACAGTAAAAACGGAAGCCACAACTTGAAAAAAAACACCTAGTCAATACATTAGGTCCAATCGCTTGGATATAGACAAAACGCACTAACCTTGCACTCAATTTGACCTCTTGTGTTTAAACTAAATTATTTTGTATAGGATCAGTATGGGCATATATAACATATATACCTATCATTTAAACATGAATTTAATGCCTTTATACCTAATAAAACATTGTCAGTATTTTTTTTTAAACATCAAAGTGTATATGATGAATGCCCAGATACTTTATTCATTATATGTACTGTATACACCCATATACATTTACGTGAACGAAAGTACCGGTTTGAAAATAAACATCTCTTTTAACTTGCACACCAGTACACACCACTATTCATAGGCACACCAATAAACATATTTATCTTAAAGGCTTTCTCGTCTCGAATAATTTAATTTCTTATCTTCGTTGTGTTTATTTCCTAGTACTGCTACTTCTACTATTACTACTGACGACTGTTTTATCTCGACGTTGTAAATTAAGCACGCCCACTGCACTATTTGCCGGGTGTCTTAGAGCGTTACAGTAAAAACATAAACTGCCTTAACCACAACCAGCTTAGAACTTGTTTCTCACACGATCAACAGGTTTATTTTACAAGATTTATCAACAGCTTTCAAGATAATATATTTAATATAATATTATTTGAATGACCCACGCTGTCTCGTCTGGTGTGCCGGGGATGAGGATGGTTCCCCCCTCCCCTAAATTGTTGCCCACTCTGCCTCTACTAAAATGTTCCGTTGTCAAGGGTACGCCCGAATATATTATTATTATTAGCACTGCGTCTCACTACCCATTCGGGTTATACGCACTTACGCTAATGTGTAATGGTAGGGTGATTGTGAGATGAAATGAAGGATCTACAGTTTAACGTGGAATCCGAACCACGGTGGAGGCCTGGCATTCCACACATTCACAAGTTGTCTTGTCAGAGGTGAAGGAAGGGAATGTATTAATAATATATTTTCCGTGGATGTTCTTTCCATGTCCCGATGAGTTGATGGTGAATAGTATGAGGGTGGTGTGGAACCAGTGGAAACTCTTAAACCTAACTTAAATATAATTAATCACACCCTGGTGACTATTGTTAGTTCACTTTTCAGAAAAAAACACCCAATTTACCAGTTGGGAATCGAACCCTGGATGCTTAGGCACTTAGCCAGGTGCAATGGCCACTACACCACGGGGCCGCTTTAAGTAAACAGTGTAAACCCCTTACATCAAAAACACCAATATTTATTTTTTTCCCTATATTTCACTTAAGTTAATTTAAATACGACATTCTAAAATAGAACTTCATCACATTTATATGTTGTACAGATTTGTTCTTCCTTACAATTTCTGAATACGATATCTTTGTATTTAATTTACAATAGGTTTTCATAGAGGAAGTATTGTATAGTATCTAGAATATTTTTTACCTCGATATTATCAAGGACCTTGAGTTTTATGTGACCACGAATTCATAATGGAATTTACGTATATCTGTTTGTACTTGGGGTTACAACCGAAATGGTTTGTTGGCTTTTGATCAAACAGGTTATTTAGATGTCATATGATCATATTTGGAGGTGAAACGTAATTTTTATTCCATCTATAAAATTAGGGGCTGCTTACTACTGGCAACTAGCATTTTGTAGTTGTTAATGTTTCGAAAATGCTCAAAATTAATATCTAGGGAGTGTGTTACGTGATGAATAACACTATAAACTTATTTTTGCAAGAGTAATTAATCTAAGTGTAATTTACTAAGAGCCTGTTTTTTTTAATAGTTTTGTTCCAAACTATATTATACTAAACAACATTAGAAAATATGTATGATGGTGTCGAATCATTTATTTAGTTTAAAAATGAGAGTTTAAGGTCTATATAACGAAGACCTTTTATTCAGACAGCCTAGGAGCTTGTTTCTTGGAATGAAGATGGTATAATAGGTAGACACTCTGACCACGTGACCGGTGGATAACTGCAAACATTGTCTAACCTGTGATGCTCTATCAACCGATCTGCTCATTAACTTGGCTTGTTTAAAACCCCGTCTTTATCAGACTTCTGAGTGATGGATCCGTCTTCGTCCAAACACCTCCATGTTAACCTCTTGAGCTCATTTTCTCTTCTCATTTTAACTTCATCCCTTATCACCTTCCTTCTCTTCCCTTAACCATATTCTCTTAATTTTCTCTAGCTTACCTTTTAAAAAAAAGCCCCCTCCCTCCCACCTCTCACCTTTTCCCGTTCTATTCGTCTTCTTTCCAACACCTACACCATTTTCTAACCTTTCTCTCTCTCTACCCCTCATGTTTTTAGTACCTGAAACCACCACCTGTAGTTTACGAGTGTTCTTATGAGGTCTGCAGTGGTGGCAGCACACTCGCTATGAAGTTGCGTGTTCTCAACGACATAATGAGTGGCAGTAAAACCGCTGCGAAATTACCACTCCCCTTTTAGTTTGACTGAGTTAACCCTTCTATCCCTTCCCCTGCCATACCTCCTCAACCCTTTTACACGCCGCGTCGAGAGAAGGGTGAAATTTAACCTGAAGCGATGTTAGTTTGTCTTATAAAGAAGGTGGCACCAACTCTTACTAATAAGCTTAGTTACGCTTACAAAGCTCTTTGTTCTTGATTTTTTTTTTAGCGAAAAATGATACTTCTGATTTACTACTGATGATATGAAATAATATATTATTGGAACTAAGCAGAATAATGTAATTATGTGTTATTTTATTACGAGTACGTTTGACAACAAGGTAATTAATAAACTAATTAAAAGGGTATGTCAATGGAGGGTAGTTTTTATTGGGAAGTGTACTCACAATTGCATGGAAAAATTGTTGAAAAACATCCTCAATTGACCTGATCAAGATTCACGCATCGACTCCAGTCACTAGCAATCCAATATTTGCAATGGCTGTGAATTGATTGCCTGCGAGCCATATACTTACATACTTACAACATAGTTTAGTAAAAATAATGAAAATTTGACTATACAGTAGAGTCTCGGAAACTCGACACTCGTTAACTCGACATTCCGTATAACTCGGAACGCGCACGTGCACACAGTTGTTGGCGCCAGTCGTCACAATCCAAGGTCATTCAAATGTATATCCTCTCTGTTTGTGTAACTCGAGTGGAACAGTCGTGCTGTGGTGTTTTTACAAGTGCTGTGTTTGTTAGTTTTCCAATTCAGTAACTTGTTATTAGAATCAATACAATATTATATGTACAGTACTGTACTGCAGTTCTGTATATCACACGTATGTATGTACACCATTAGATTAACACGTAATATGTTGTACTGCACGTACATTACTGTTACTGTACCGTACAATACTACAGTACAGTACAACTGTACCTATAACTATATTGTACTGCGATTCTTCCTTGTTTAGTAAACATGACATAGTAAACATCATTTAATGCAAGTTCATTCGTAAAACTCAACATTTTATAGCTCGACACCATCTCAGTCCACATTAGGAGGAGTTTCTGAGACTCTACGGTATTTGTAATTTGATTTTTCTAACATCACTCATAATATCTATCAAAAGTGACAGTTGCATATAAAATTACCTGAAGAATGAATACGTGACACCCGCTTCAGTGGCCGCATGGTCTAAGACGTTATTCTCGTAGTAGACTAGACTGCTGATGACGTGTAGATCGAGGTTAGAATCTTGGTCGTGTGTACTGAGGGAGGTTTTCCTTAAAAGGTTTTCCACTTTCCTTGACATAAATGCGGTTACAACTTCTTTAAATATAACCTTCCTACCTCCTAAAACAATTAGCTTAATTAGTACTTAAGCGTGTATCCCGAACGGGTAGTAAGACGTGGTACAAAAAAAACACGTGACAGTAGTTCTTGTAAATTTCTAGCTGTCAGATAAGGTTCTTTTTTTTTATAAAAATGAGACTATATAAAGAACTTACTCTAACTAATCTAAGAACAAAGAATAAGGAAGGTACATTTAATGAAAATGTACACACATTTGCCTGAAGATTATAGAAACCATATGTGGTGAAAACCTACATCCGTCTCGTATTTAATCTCTGGCCTTTTTGGTCAAAGTCACACACGCTACAAGACCTGAGCTTTCTTTGAAGATTTGATATTATTATTATTATTATTATTATTATGACCAGCTCTGTCGTACAGTGGTCAGAGTTCCTGCTGGATGAGATTAAGTTCGAGTCCTGCCTGCACACAGACAGAGGTGTTCGTTCCCACAATGTGATTTTCTTTGTTGTTTTATCATCCTCTATCCATGGAAATTAGAGTACATTTTCTTAAAATCCAGCCAACTATTCGTTTTAGCATACACTGCATCTTACTACCCGTCCGAAGTTCCCGCATACTCTGATGGGAATAGGGATGAGGAAGGTAGCATTTTAGAGGAAACGTATCCACATATGCGTCTAAATAGAGTGGAAAACCATTAAGGAAAAAAAAGACTCAAAGAACTCGGCTGGTACTTGAACCTCAGACCTACATTTAACAGTAAAACCATGCAGGATGGGACTATCGTCTTTTTTTTTCTTGTGATCACCAGTCAGTTGAACTTTCCAATTCCGACCAGGTGGAGTGAATTGAGTGTTTTTTTAGCAGCCGAGTTACCAAAGTCAAGTGAAATTATTTTTAAAATAACTTAAAAAAAAAGTTTCTACGCACACGTTCATTAACAATAATAAAATAAAATAAAATAAAAGCTGCTATAAGCGAACCAAACGCATACAGCCATAAAAAAAAAATACTGTCCGCCGCCGCCCCTACACTCAAATAATGGAGTAGATAATATTAATTTAGTAATTAAGCCTCGCTTATGTAAAATGTTCGTCTGGCAAATACAGTTGTTTGGTTGCGTGTTGGTGGTCCCCATTATTAATGAGACCATGAGGCATATGCAGACAGGGTTTTTAGAGGCGGTTATGCTGGTACTATCTATCATAACTTGGGGACTACTAGACACTCTCGCGTTCTGCGGGGGCTATGAAAGGAAATCAATCGTAAACATAATAATGATGGAAATAAAAAAATAAATAAATAAAAAGCTTCCGTAGAACACGGAAAACATTTTAAAGCAGAAACTTTTACATAACTTTCGCATTAATGTTAATTGAATCCTTATATTAAAAAAACAAAACACATCACTGAATAATAATATGTTATTGTCTTTTTTATTATTATTTCTTTAATTACTATTTTAATTAGAATGTGGTTTTAATGACTGACGAGTGATCCGAGGAGTAATTACCCTTCATTCAATTCTGTGTTTTTTTAATGTCTGACCAGGAAACTATATTATAATTTTATTTAAACAGTTTAGGCTGAATTTAGAATCAAATCTTTCAGGTAAACTTATTCAAAACAGAAGTATACTTATCCTAAGTAATATTAATTAGTATAATTAATTTTTTGATTCTTAACGAAAATTTCAGATTCTGAAAAATAAATATTTTACTAATTTTTAGGCTATATATTAATACTCACACAATGATAAATTTATTATTATATAAACATGTAAAGAGCATTCTGTACCGTACTCATTTTAATATTATTATTATTAGCACCGCGTCTTACTACCCGTTCGGGTTATACGCACTTACGCTAATGTGTAATGGTAGGGTGATTGTGAGATGAAATGGGGGACCTACAGTTTAACGTGGAATCCGAACCACGGTGGAGGCCTGGCATTCCCCACATTTACAAGATGTCTTGTCAGAGGTGAAGGAAGGGTTTAGTAATCAGATAAATCTATGCCGGGACCTAGGATTGAACCCCGGCCGCCAGCACAAAATTCTGACACCTTACCCCTAGACCGCCAGGTCACCTACCATTTTAATATTGAAAGTCCTTATTACTTTTTAATTGGCTCCTATTAATAAATAAATGTTAATTATCGTATCTTTAGAACCATCCTTAAAATATTATTACTATTACTATCACTATCAGCTTCATTATTATAATTATTTGTTGTTTAAAAGGGCTTCATGGAATTGTAAGTGTAGAATAAATTTGTATTTAGATTGAATAGTGGTGCAGTTCCTCTACCAAGGTCTATTTCAACCAACTTTTATGTTTTTTTAGAATTATCATAACTAAGATAACCTTATCTTTTGTTGCATAAATAGCCCAATTATGTTAAGTGGTTTTTAGAAAACAATAAACCGTATTTCCATGTTAGTAAACTCCCCATATATTATACTTTACAACGCACGTGAACGTATGTATGACTTCTTAACTCAGTCGGAAGACGTGTCCAGATAATGCAGTGGTTTACAGTCTGTGGGCTGCAACCCTCTTCAGGGTCACGGCATGTTTCGGATGGGATCGCAATACTTATTGAGATCGTATCTTCATATTTACTTTCTTAGAATGATTATAATAATTATAGGGAGGTGCGAAACGCAAGTAGAAATGTAGGCCAAGTGTTTAAGATAATAAACATTGTTTAAGGCACCACTGCCGATAACGGAGAGGTCAGGGTTCAATTCCTGTTTGGGTCTACTAATGCTGGTTTTACTTAAATTGTTCCCCACTCTCTTTCCACGCAAATACTGGTAGATTACCTCTAAACCTCCCATCCTAATCCCTACACCATTAGTCTAATTATCATACAATGGTATAACCCGAACTGATAGTAAGCTGCGGTGATAAATAATATAAATAATCTAAAAACTGTAAAAAAGTTTATGTTTATATTCCTTTTAGTTTTTCAACTCTGATGCTTGCTCAAGTAGTCCCGTGCTTAGGCAAGTGTCGCTACTAGCGCGACTTCCTAAGTGCCCACTGGGCTCTTGAGTCTCTTTTGAGCCATCTTAATTGGATCTTTAATCATTATAATATAAGCAATACATAGTTACTAAGACAAGCACGTGGGCTTAACGTCAATTTCGCTTGGTTTGTAGGTGATGAGGTCGGGATTCAAACACCGACCGGAGGTATTTGAGGTAGTTTTCCCTAACCGGCTTCCTCAATTATCTCTCCACGAAAATATAGGTACATTTCCTATAAATTCTACCTACCCCTCGAGTGTAATTAAATGCGGATATCCCAGACGGGTAGTAAGATTCAGTGAAATTATAGTTTAAAAACTAGGATATGAACGCTTGTAGATTATCAAGGGGTAGCGAATTGGTATCAAATCTTAAGAAAAGGTTGGACACCATTGGCTTAGTGAGCTATGGGTCCTAGGTTTGATCCCAGGTGTGGCTGAAAAATGTATCAATAGTGAGATTGGAGTTCATCCTTTCACAATAACGAATTCACGGCCAAAACCAGGGTGTGTCTGTTCTATAATTATTGTTTGTATAGATAGTGTGCTGATGTCTTCAGTTATTTTAGGAAGTATATTTCAAATACATCTTATTAAGTAAGTTTGTCATATTATGATGCTGCTATGCTCTTGACAGATATTCAACAACTGTTGGTATCATCATGTGAAGAAAATTAAACTCTATGTTTCTAATGGAGCAATATTTGATTTATTTTGAACAAAAAAGTAAGAACAAAAAACACTGACCATTTTTCTCATCCCCTACATTCAACACCTTTAAAAAACATGTAAAATTAGGCCGGTAAGCTACAGTAGCCCCATGACTTCTTTGGTGCTGACTGACAGCTTTGAAAAGTTACCAGACCAAATTATGTATCCCTACGCTGAACCATAAGATCTGCAAAAACATGTGGTTATCATCTGTCACTTCTGACGGTCAAAATTTCGGTTTATACTTAAATGTTGACTGTCAGAAGTCAGCTGTGAGCTGTCAGTCAGCACCAAAGAAGCCATGGAGCTACTGTATGTATGCGTGTCTGGGCTACATCATTTGTAGCCCAGCGGTGGAAAGATTAGCCGGTACTAATGTAGGCCAACCGTTGCCCAGGAGATTCCCAAATAAAATAATCGTACATCCTTTCCTCCGTGGAGGCTCTTTACATGTCCAGATGAGATGATGATAGTCATTATGAGGGTGTGGAGCCATTGGAGACATTTTTAACCTAACTTAAGACTAATTAACCAAGCCTTGATGATCAATGGAATATTTCCCCTTTTGGGGAAAATACACATCGGGATTCAAATCCAGGATCCTTTGGTTGCTAGCCAGGTGCACTAACCACAATACCACGGGTTGATTAACTCTTTTTATGAAAATCGAACTGTACCTCCTCTCTTGGTAAACTGAATTCTTGTAAATAAATTCATTGTAATCGCTGATTCAAACATACATAGGGGAGTAGGGGAGGAAAATAGGGTAGGGGAAGATATTTCACCTCCTTGTAAATCTTTGATCGGCATACGTAAAGTTGGCAACACTTCCTCTAGACTACACAATACAACAATACGTAAAATCCTGTAAAAAATAGAAGAGATATTATATAAAGCATAGTACTCATTTACGTGAGCACTTCCTCGCTTCTGATGTGTGGAGTCATGAACTTTGAAAAGAGGGAGGGAAGAGTAACTAACGTTGTAGCCTTGTAGGGTATAAAAAGAGTGTCAGCTTTTGAATAAAGAGTAAAAAAAAAGAAAAATACGAAATACTACATGCAAGCTAAGTTGAGAGGGGTTGTGAACGGGTAAAGGGTGTTGGAACCGTTCTCCTTTTTTCAAAGGCTAGAATGGAAGAAGTGAAAGGTTTGAACCGATAAGAGTGGTTGTGTTAAGACATTTTTGTTCCGGTTTACTGCATCGTACTACCCGTCCAGGATGTACACATTTTTTATTTTATTTTAGTGCCGCGTCTTAGGGTTATACGCGTAATGTAGGCCTACTAATTACGCTAATGTGTTAAGAATGAGGAACGGTGGGTTTAAAGGTGGCGTAGCAACATTTGCGTGAAGAGAGAGAGAGAGAGTGGGAAATAATTGAACAAATAATAACCTCAATAACCCGCTTCGGTGGCCGCGGGGTCTAACGCGCTAATCTCGTGTTGATTAGACTGCTGAAGAAGGGGAGATTGGGGTCCGATCACAGTCAAGTGTACTGAGATTTTTGCACAAAATTTGTTTTCCACTCTCCCTCCACGTATATGTGGGTGCATTTCCTCTAAATTGAACCTTCCTAATCCCCAACCAATTAGTGTAGTTAGTATATAGACGTATAACCCGAACAGTTAGCTAGATGCGGTTCTAAAAACACCTCAATACACCCCATCAGGCATAAAACCCCCAATCTCCCCGTCATCGGCTGTCCAGTTTATTTTGATAGTGACGTCATAGATCATTCGATCACAGAAACAGGTTTATCCACATTTAATCAAGGGATTATAGATAGTCAAGGTATAGTTTGGAGAAAAAGTATTTGTATTAAAGGAGAGGGGGTAATCCGTTTAAGGAACAACAACACCCTCAATATCATATGCAAATATATTAAATAAGTATTGCTATTATTATTATTAGTAGTAGTATTAGCACCACGTCTTACTACCCGTTCGGGTTATACGCAAAGTATTAATACATTTATTTAAATAATTTATGTAGGCCTATATATACATTAATGTATTTAAACGCCTTATATTAAATACTATATAAATGTTTTTAAATACTTTATACATAGTATTTAAATACTTGATATACATATAAAATAATATATTTAAATGCTTTATACATATTTAAATAAATTATAAAGGATTTAAACATATTTTTGAGACTAGTGAATACGGAATTGTTTATAGTAATTTTAAAACTATTTTAAATAAGCCAACGTTAGACTTCAGTTAACAAACTCTAGGGCAGGGATGTCCAATTATTTTTGATGGAGGTCCGTTTTAAAAACTCAACATACTTCCGCTGTCCGGAAAAAAACTTTCACAGTAACTCAAGTTCAAGCCCTATAGTAATATACTAATTCAAAAACGTGATTTTATTTCCTTTTAGTTGTTCTACTTATTTATTTTTGCTGGCATTCCATGTCTACTACACGCCCACAACAGAAATATAATTTCTTCTGTTTATCACTATCTCATCAAGGTCCTTAAAAATGTCTCTGCGGTCCGGAAGCGGACCACGGTCCGCCATTTGGTGATCATTGCTCTAGGGCCTACTCCTGAACTTTACTATTATTGTTTTCAATAAAATTCACCTAGCACGCACAAATAATAAAATAAAATCTACTCCCTTACCCAGGACACGGCGGTGTCGGATGGACCAATCACGGTGCGAACTAGACCTGGTTTACGTTTTCCCCTCTCTAGTTATGTGAGATGGAGTCCTGCAGGTATTGATTATATGAAGCCGAGGTTGTTTGGTAGGCCTAATAATAGCGTGGGTGAACTTGAACAGTTGAATAGAGCTATATTTCAACAGCTCCTCTTATTAACACGGTTAACTTCAGCAGTGAAGATGTTTCACACGCTTATTTAATGTTTTTGATCGATTCTTTTTATTCTCTACATGATTTAGAATGTCATTTACCACAGTTCAGTACAATTTAGATAAGAATTACCTTATTAGACAGTTAAATATATTACTAGGTTTATTTTCACATAAGCCAATGCGTACGCCAATTCATGTTATCTTCAGCTGTCCCTTTTGATAGATAGTATCAATTATCTATGCTAATGAAATAGTCAAATGTTATCAATTTCGGTTGTATATAAAAATGTTTAAATTTTCTAAAAGGAAAAATGGGATTTCTAGTTTTTGTTAACATGCAGCCATTATTATATTCTTGATATCTCCGCATCTTAGTACCCGTTCGGGTTATACGCACTTACACTAATGTGCAATGGTAGGGTGATTGTGAGATGAAATGAAGGACCTACAGTTTAACGTGGGATCCGAACCACTGTGGAGGCCTGGCATTCCTCACATTATAAGTTGTGATTAATACACGTTTTGTCAGAGGTAAAGGAAGGGTTTGGCAATCAGATAAATCTGTGCCGGAACCTAGGATTGAACCCCGGACCCGCAGCACATTAGTCTGACACCTTACCCCTAGACCACCAGATAACACCATTCTTATAAAATCTGATTGGTTTTTAATGTTGAAGTGACCAATTAGCGGTTCGAACAAAAGCCCTTAAACCCGCTTCGGTGGCCACGTGGTCTATCGCGCTACACTCACAGTAGACTCGACTGCCGAAGACGGGGAGACCGAGGCTCGAATATTAGTCGGGCAAACTGAGGGTGATTTTTCCACTCTTCCTTCCTACCAATGCGGGTACACTTCATCTAAATATAACCTTCCTAATCCATAAAACCACTAGCAAAATTAGTACATAAGCGGGTAGTAAGAATTTGTGGTAAAAAACAGAGCTCTCCAAATATTATTAGCACTCTCAGCTTCTAAGGCAGGAGCCCATGTAACTTTATCAAGTCACACAGTTTCTAAAGTGTTTTCTCTTTTCTCAGCGAGTTGATTTATCCCATTTATGATCCCTTAACAAGATTCATTCAAGCTTCGATCATGGAAGACGTCCGATGTGTCAGCTATAATGCACGTGGTCGTTCAAGTATTATCTCCACAGCTGACTCGACTACCAATTTACAGCCCATCCCCGGTGTAGGACTGACAGACCACAAGACTTAGGAGACCTTAGTTCAATTCTTTGGGGGCACTAAACAGCTTTATCATATTCAACACTACCAAACAAATCATTCTGTAAAGTTGTTGTTTTCTTATAATAGCAACAGGATAAGGAAATGATTTTTGTTTAGCACCACACAATTATTTTGTACATCCATAACAACATACCCCCATTGGAGGAAATGGATTCTCACCCCGTCAAAGTGGCTCACAGCAAGCGATCGACGTAATAGGGATACCCCAAAATTGAGAACCCAAGAATCTAGTCAATACTCCCCTAATAATTATTATGTCGAGGCTGTAAATACCAAGGTAAGATTTTAAGATAAAAAAAAATGTCACCCAATAAACTCAATAAATGTTGTTTTCTTATTATATTTAAATATTTAATTTAATTTCAAGAAGCCTTTTTAAGAACTGTATGAAATTGAATTTAGAACTGCACATATTGAGTAGAATTGCACGTTAAATTATCCATTGATATTAACTCCTTTAATTTTAGATCAATATTTGTATTATCCCCTTGTTTTTATTATCATATACTCCCATTCTTGAAATTATTTAGTTATTATTTTTCCTCAGTAAGCAACCCGAATGTTTGTTTGATGAGGTTTCTATCCATCCGTAGCTGGGCATACCCCAAGTCCTTCGGCACCCTCTGGAACCCGATGCTCTAGGGGAGTTTCAGAAAGTTTGGTGGTTCCCCTTTGCCTTCCACACTGAATTCCTACGAACGAGGGTGAAAGGGTCAACCAATTTTAGCAGGGAAGGTATTTTCACATAGTGATAACTTGCAGGCTATTTTACATGCCACAATCAAAATAGCACCGACGGCTTTACCTCCCCTCCGAAGGAAGCTGTGCTACACATTTGTATTGTTAAAGAAAAATCCGTTGACCTTGACTGAGTTTGAACCCACAAACATTGATTCCCGAGTCAAGAACTCTACTCCAAGACCAACGAGGTCGACCATACTATATTTATCATTAATAAATAATTATTAATTCTACATAATTATATATTCTTACCGAAATGTATAACCTTTATTTCCCTGCTTGTATTTTTTTTTCTCGCTTATACAATTTATGTATAGCATACATAATTTATATATATACATACGGTATACAATTTATGTATTTACTTTAATATTTCATCTATTTTATTAAACACTAAACCCTTCCCCCTCCCCCCCCCATTATTATTTTCAACACACACATTTAATGACTATCGACATTTTTATGAGGAATAAATTAAATTTTCAAAATAAAATATAACCTATGCTACTCGCTGATAATGTAGCTTTATATTAGGGAAATAATTTTTAAAATCGGTCCAGTAGTTTTTGAGTTTATCCGATACAAACAAAAAATAAAATCTTTCCTCTTTATAATATTAGTGTAGATATAATCAATCCATTACTATCTAGAGTCATTAAAATTGTACCGTAGTCCACTCTTTCGTCCCAAACTAACGTTTGTAAATTTATTTTATTAATATTATTGTAATAATATGTTGCAATAATGTAAAATACCTTTAATTGACATAATAGCCCTGATAATGAGATAATTAATTAACTTTAGACGATGTATTCAACAAATAGGACTAATAGAAAAATAAACTCGAAATGGTTTTGTCGGATCAGTAAAATATTCGGGACTGGGGCTGAGTGTGTAGTAGGTCTTAAGACTATTAGACTTACTGACCTAGGTTAAGCTAGTTTATAAATTGTGTGCTGATATAAACTGTGTGTTTAGAAATTGTACGTTAAATATGTGAAGTTTCAGTATTTATATTATTGTTTTAGTGTTTTACGCTCACTTTAAAAGCTCGCAGAATAAATACCTCTCATGGTACATACTTAGAGCGAACTTTAAACAACTTACAATTTAATTGGTGTACAAACCAGAGTCTTTTTACTTGTGCAGTAATCATAATTTCTCATACCGAGGTGTAAAACAATTAAACTGTATCACTCGTAAAATAAATTCATGTAACAAGAAAACTTATTTATATGATTGTATACTTAAACTAACAAGGGTATATAACTATATTTTTACACACACACACACACACACACACACACACACACACACACACACACACACACACACACACACACAT
>CABEEJ010000230.1:51713-62243 GCA_901482245.1 Timema douglasi | reverse complement strand
CCCCCCTTGTACCTAGCGTCTTACTACCTTCTAAGGTAAGAACGAGCGAAGTAGAATTTAAAGAAAGTGTACCAGCGAGGAACTTTTATGACCGCTCTCAAAGCTACCTGGACAAATTTAATTTATTCATGCGTTAAGTTACTTTTCATAAATAAGACCAATAACTTACCTATAATACAAAACTGATTTTTAATAAAATATTATCAATGTTGGCCACAACAGGGGTCAGGGGTTTAAAACTGACGGCCCACGATGCTTTTTACTTTCTCGCTATCTTACAGGTAGATAAAGTATTGTGATCGTCAAAAAAACCGAACTTGAGATTTTGATGAATCTCGACGTTTCATGACTCCCCCCCCCCGAATCCGAATCCGTGGTTTTTGAATTTCCGTCTGTCTGTATGTCTGTTTGTACCTACAAATAGAGCCAAAACTATTTTTCCGATCGGGCTAAAACTTGATATCTAGGGTTTTCATAGAGATACCCCGAGGTGTTTTTGGAATTGGATCTCTAACCCTAAAATTAAGGGTAGTTTACCGAATGGCAAACGCATCTGAATGTGAGCTACCAGATCTCACTCTGTGTATTCTTATGCCAGCGTTGTTGGTATCTGAATGTGAGCTACCAGATCTCACTCCGGGTATTCTTATGCCAGCGCCGCCAGTCTGGCATCGACGCCACTAGTTGCGTGTCTCGGCAATCGGACTGGTAGCGTTTTTTTAGGGCAATGCAGAGTGTGTGATGCACTATTGGTTTCTGTGCTCTGTAACTGACAGCGCTGTCTTGGCACCCTCTTCTGATATGAGCTTAAGGCTGGCCAAACACTAAATGCACCATATATGACTCGCGATGATTTGTTTCGAGGCAAAATGTCGCAACACATTGCATTTGGTGTAGAGACGTCTGATACATTTTGACTCGCAACAAATTATAATTGTTCGATTTCCCGACATTTGTAAGTGAGCCATCAAAAAGTTGAATGCAGTGTTTAGTTTAAAAAAAATGTTAATTTGTGTTGGCGTTTTATCCCAACAATCGCAAGTAACATAACTAAATTAAAGTAATTTACAAAACCGGGAATAATATAAACATACACAAATATCTATGATTTGTTGATGATTCCCTAAAGTGTGTGTGTATAGTTATTAATATATTCCCTAAATAAATTACGCACTAATAATAGGTTTTCAAAATAATTTAAACTAGCAGCCCATCCCGGCTTCGCACGGGCATAGTAATATAATAAAAGAAAATACACAATGTTTTACAGTGAGTTTCTAAAAAAATAACATTCATTGAAAACAAAAAACTAAGATATTAATTTTTTTTTGTGACTATATTTTCTTAAACTTTTTTTTTGTATTTACATTGTTTTTTTATATTTTTTTATATATTATTTTTCACTTTTATTTTTTTTTGTCATTTTTCAATATTTTTTTTTATTTATACTTATACTAATTGTTNGGACGGAAGACTGTTGAGCATAATCAATCTGTGGATCGTATCTAAAAGCCGATCTATTACTATGAGCCAAAACTTGATTGCGAGCTCTAGCTCTGGACGTCTGTTGTCGCTCTCTCTGATCTTGAAGGCGTTGGGAACGCTCAGAGCTTGATTCCCTATGGCGAGCTTGTATATTTCTTGCATTTTGCTCTTCAAGCCGCTGAAAACGCTCAGTACTCGACTCTCGCGCGTGCACTTGAGAGGTTCTTAAATTTTGTTCAGTAAGCCGCTGCGAACGCTCAAGACTGTACTCTCGCGCGCGGACTTGAGAAGTTCGTAAATTTTGCTCAGCAAGCCGCTGTGAACGCTCAAGACTGGACTCTCGCGCGTGGACTTGAGAGGTTCTCAAATTTTGTTCAGCTAGGCGCTGTGAACGCTCAAGACTGGACTCTCGCGCGCGTATTTGAGTGGTTCTCATATTTTGTTCAGCGAGACGTTGTGAACGCTCGATACTCGACTCACTGGCACGCGATTGCGACGCATATTCTCTCTGACTTGATAGACGATTTTTAGTTTCTGACGAAGATTCTCCATTTCGACGTATTTTTGATGCCCTAACCTGGGAACTATTTCTAGAAAGTTGAGATCTTGATCTTTTGGGCATTTTAAAATGACCAAATAATGCCTTTACACTAAATCATTAGCTTAACGTTTGTTAGCTACCTACAAATACAACCTACAACTATAACCTATTTAAAAAAAATAATTGAAAATTAAAAACAAAACTATTTAAATCACTTATTTACTTATTAACTAAATGTACAACATAAACAAATGAGTCTAGTCTGAAAATAACTTTTTGTATGGGTTTAGTAATTTAAAAAATTTATTTACTTATTATTTAAATCACTTATTTACTTATTAACTAAATGTACAACATAAACAAATGAGTCAAGTCTGAAAATAACTTTTTGTATGGGTTTAGTAATTTAAAAAACAAATTATTATCAATCGACAAAACATTATCAACATTATAATTCCGAGCACGACCGCTAGCTAGCCGAGCGGAGTTTTTTCTATTATTTAAACTCGTGATATCTTTTGAATGGAATATCCAAATCGAATCATTTAAAAGGTGATATGAAGGTATTGAAGTAGTCTTAAATAATGTTCTATTTATTTTGATAACGATCAATACCTAGGTACGAATAAAGAGCCTTTTCTAGCGGTGGTATTTTAATAATTTTTTTTAAATAAAAGGACGCTTATTGTGACGTAACTATAAAAGATAGAGACATGCTGTCGCGACATTTTTATAGATAGTGATGTGTCCTGAAAAATTGTAATACATCATTTTGTTCTATCATTAATAGTTTTCGCAGCGCACGCGATTGAAGGAAGTTTTTTGTTTATTTTTTTACACCTTGGGTTAGATTATTCAAGTTTTAGTAAGCATCCCTAATTTTATTGAAAATGAAACATAGCCTATGTCACTCGGGAATAGTGTAGCTTGCCAACGGTGAAAGAATTTTTTAAATCGGTCCAGTAGTTTCGGAGCCTATTCATTTCAAACAAACAAACAAACAAAAAATCAAATCTTTCCTCTTTATAATATTATTATTATTATAGTATGATGATGTAATTGTCAGTTTTTCATTCTTTGTTTAGTCATCATGGATGGCTGCAAATCTCTAAATAAAATATATATCTTTGGTTAAAAAATAATAACTCAAACTTTATTTGCTGGCCCGAACCAATCACAATTTTCTCTTTGGATTAATATTTCTCTTTGGATACTTGTGTAGTAAATTGTAATACATCATTTTGTTCTATCATTAATAGTTTTCGCAGCGCACGTGATTGAAGGAAGTTTTTTGTTTATTTTTTTACACCTTGGGTTAGATTATTCAAGTTTTAGTAAGCATCCCTAATTTTATTGAAAATGAAACATAGCCTATGTCACTCGGGAATAGTGTAGCTTGCCAACGGTGAAAGAATTTTTTAAATCGGTCCAGTAGTTTCGGAGCCTATTCATTTCAAACAAACAAACAAACAAACAAAAAATCAAATCTTTCCTCTTTATAATATTAGTATGATAAATAACATGGCTGAAAATCCACATATAATTCGGAGCCTGGCGCGTACGCAGTTCAAAATGTCTTTCATTTTTTTGTCACGAGACATAAATAAAAAGAGCATCGCCTTTTGTTGCAAGCCGCCTCGAGGCTCACTTTGTTTCTGTGACCAAGGTCAGTTGAATAATTTTGATAGCCCACTGTGGCATCACTTCATAGTCTCCCTTTGAACTATATTACTTCAAGTTGGTGAACTAGTTTGACTAGTTCATTTGTAATAATTGTTAAGTTTGAACTATTAGATAGCAGCCTAAGAATCGCCTTCGCTTA
Source organism: Timema douglasi (assembly GCA_901482245.1). Taxonomy (NCBI): domain Eukaryota; kingdom Metazoa; phylum Arthropoda; class Insecta; order Phasmatodea; family Timematidae; genus Timema; species Timema douglasi. The sequence continues at coordinate 58,395 of CABEEJ010000230.1, read as the reverse complement.
CAGTCACGTCACTTCATTGTGTCATTTTAGTCCAGTTTCAGAGTCCTACCTACCTAAACTCGAATGGAATGGGCCTGTCTCGCATATAGAAACCGACCCATTCTATTCTGGTCTAAGTACAGTAGCCCCATGGCTTCTTTGGTGCTGACTGACAGCTCACAACTGACTTCTGACGGTCAACATTTAGGTATATACCTACATTTTGACTGTCAGAAGTTACAGCTGCTAAACACATGTTTTTGAAGAGAATATGGTTCGGTGAAGGGATACATAATTTGGTCTGGTAACTTTTCAAAGCCGTCAGCTGTCAGTCAGCACCAAAGAAGCCACGGAGCTACTGTAGGTACCGTATTGTATTTAGTAAAACCCCACACTTGAGACGGATTAAGTCTGACTGAAACTAGCCCTTAAGAATAGAACTCTTTGCGAAGGTAAACTAATTTAACTAGTTCAGTTATATAAATCATTCAACTCGAACGATTTGTTCGCAGTTCCCTTTAGAGATGATATTCAGTTTATCGAGATTGTCATCAGAGAGGGAGAGATGTCTCCGGAAAGGTATGCGGCGACAGGACAGGTAGAAGAAGACGCGTCATTGCAAGTGGGGCCGCCCAGGGTGTAGGGGAGGCTTGTCATTATATTCAGATTACTGCCCCCCCTCCCCATAAGATGCCCACACCCTGGGACACCAATACAGTCAAAACATTAGCCCCTCTATAGGGTGGCTCAAAGTAATCCTATTGGAGATTTCAAGCTCTCGATCTTAGGCCTACAGACAGTCTGAGCTTTCAATATATTCACACTAATTGGGAGGTAGATTTGAGGAATGTGGAGTTTTAGAGAAAATGTGTCCTCATTTTCTTGGAGCTAAAGTGAGATCCCACCAAGGGGAAAAAATACAACTCAATACACCCTGCCGGTATTCAAACCCCAAACTCCTCATTTCCAGGAAGTTATACAAGACGAGAATATATTTATTTAGATTACGGATTATCGGTGTCAGGGAGGTTGAGGTTTGAATCTTCACTGGGTGCATTGTGGGTAATATAAAATGTGATTTTATCTCCACCCCATACTAATTTTGGTTCACTTCTTATAAGATAATCATACCTACTCCTAGGATTAAGTCGTTAATAAATTTTGTGTTTTGGCCATCATTAGTGGACAGGTGGACTAATACATCAATCTCATCCGGTATAGTTTTGGACGGTGATGCAAGGGCTGGGGTTTGACCCTTAGTCGAGTCTCGAGGTTTATTCTTAATTATTTCCTACTCTCTTTCCACGTGAATGTGGGAACAGTTCCTCCAAAATCCAAATAATACTTACCTTATCTCCATATATGTGGAAAGCCAGACGAGTAATCCGCATATATGGGAGGGAAGAATGGAAAACTATTTGAAAAAAAAACCCTTCAGTATATTAAACCGGGATTCGAGCCCCGTTATTCCGGACATTGGCAGTTCAGAATATTGTGTGGGTGACACCTTAAATTGTGCGACCACTGAAATGGGTTAAATTAATGCTTTAAAGCTGAATTAATAATAATAATAATAATCGTGCATACCAATTAACGTTATTGGAGGGCTTTGGGTTTAAATCAGGTCGGATACATTGAGAATATTTTTTAATGTGTTTGTTCCATTCTCTTTCTGCTCTAGTGTAGGTGTAGTTACTCTAAGTCTAAATTACCCTTATATTCTCTACCTTTTATATTACGTCTTGTCTTATGTGTATGACTATAATCTTTAAGGCTTTGTTAAAACTACACGTATAAATTGCTGTTCATGTTATTTAAACGTACACTAATTTAGGGAAATAGAATTAATCTAAAAACACCAAAATTCTCCTAAAGGGAAGATGTAAAATAATTACCACTCCACCCGACTGGTACTCGAACCCTGGCTTCCGATTACGCTGGCACTGAGTGGAGGTTCATTGCCATGGTAATCGAAAAGTGTTAAAACTGTATCTGTGATTTGTTTTTCACCCACTTGTTCCCCTATTTGACCAATCACATACTCTATACACCTCACGCTTGGGAATGTATTCTTGTTAATAGCTAACCACTAAGTGTTCTAGTGAGTGGTGAGAACAATTCACTTGTACAATTTTTCAACCCTGCTTACCCTGGCAGAAAACCACGCCACGCCACTGGCATTGACCTACCTCTATCGGTATAAAATTTTCATGAATCGGCGTGTCATCCGTCTGTCAGAATATATCCAAGTGCAAACGATGAATTAAAACAATTCCGTTTGAAAACGAGAAGGGAGGGAGAAAGGTGTATGAGGGAAATTAATTCTACAAAGGCTGTGTGATAGTGATACATAGACATTAGGAAAAATGAAACGTTAATTAACTGCTTGATTCAAAGTGGGATTTGTCTGCAGCTAAGTGGCTACAATGAAGTTAGATTGATTGAATTATTTTCAAGGTTAATGCCATCAATCGATATAATAACACATTAGAATTCTATTCGATTGACAGCCCTGCTCGTTAATTTTTTTAGAGGACCGCGTCTTATTATTATTATTATTATTAGCACCGCGTCTTACTACCTGTTAGGGTTATACGCACTTACGCTAATGTGTAATGGTAGGGTGATTGTGAGATGAAATGGAGGACCTACAGTTTAACGTGGAATCCGAACCACGGTGGAGGCCTGGCATTCCTCACATTCACAAGATGTCTTGCCAGAGGTGAAGGAAGGGTTTGGTAATCAGATAAATCTATGCCGGGACCGAGGATTGAACCCCGGCCGCCAACACAGAAGTCTGTCAAGTATAAGGAACTCTGGTTTGATTCCAAGTGATTCTGACGAAGATATTTACCGTTTGTGTATGGGTTCATCCAGTAGAATTCTGGTAGGAGGAAAAGTTTTTAAAATACAAACATCACAGTTCTACATAATATGGTTTTGCAGATCATATGGTTTGGTAATTGGATACATCATAGGAGGGCGTCACTCTCATGTCAGACTGGCCTGCTAATGACAGGGAGGTCCGGGGTTAGAATCCCTGTCAGGTCTACTGAGGGTGGTTTTCTCTAATGTTTTCTCACTTCACTTCCTCGCCAATTCGGGTAGATTAGCTCTAAGATGCTTTCTTCCTCATCCCTACCCCATTATAGTAATTTATCATATGCGCGCATAGCCTGAATAGGTAATAAGATGCGGCGATTAAAAAAACTTACGAACCCTTTTCAGCTTTTCATAAACAAAGTAAACAAATGTCTGCTGTCTTGTAAAGTATAAACTAAGATAAAGGACTCATTTAAGTCTATGACATCTCTAGAGGGGCACCAACAATACCAGTCTTTTGCGATCTCTCGCCTCAGGACCCGATGTCCGTGGGTTCAAATCCAGTTGAGGTCAACTGATTTTTCTTGAGTGATAAAAATCCGTAGCACAACTTCCTATGGAGGGAAAGTAAAGCCGTCGGTCCCATGCCGATTGTGACATGTGAAAGAACCCTGGAAGGTATATTAAAATCTATTCCTTGGCAAAATTGGTAGGTTCTTTCACTCTCGCTCATATACATGTTCGTGTGTGAATATAATCATTCAGTTCAGAAAGTACACGTTTAATATATAAAAAATAAAAAATGGTGATCCCGACATCTTAGACTGCACGTTTAATGACGAGGGTAACTAACGAATACATCAAAACGCGTCAAAGGTCATTCCTGGATAAATACTGGCATTAATGGTGGCGACTGTATAATATTTATAGCGTAATAGTAATTATAATAGTGTGTGAGGCCTACATGCTGGTTACTACCATTTTCCTGCGCGCTGCCTGCCAACTTCTCTTTCGTGACGGTCCTGGCAGTCACGCCCGTGACTTCAACCCCAGTCATTACATGTCCCCCACACACACTCTAACCCTCCTGTCCACGTTTCCCAGATCACGCCACGCGGTCAACTGCTAAGCCGGACACACAATTAAAAAACTTATACAATAGGACATTAGTTAGTTCTAAAAATTGGTTAATTCGAGCCCACCTGGATTTCGCATTATATTCATATCCATACCAATTATAACACAACTTTTAATTCGTATTTTAGAAGGAAATATTTGGATAGTTCAAAGCCTGTACATTGTTAATTTTTTTTCGAGTTTCTACTCATTTCAAACCTGAATTAACGATGGTGGGAAGTTTCTTGTATAAGTAAAGAACAAAAATATCAAAGTATCCTTTGATGAAGAAGAAAACATAGGCATCCAAGCAGAAGAACCAACACCATCCATTTTTGAAGCACCTAAAATGATGGAAAACCTGAAAAGATTCACTGAATTCCAACCAGACGTAAAATACAACATATTTTCCAATGCAATAAGTGAACTTTAAGATTTTTTTTATTTAATATGTAAAGATAAGCAAATTACAACAAGCCGAGAAAACTATATATTTTTTCGAACGTAATGGCAAAAACTGATTTAACTATGCAATTTATATAAGCTATGCTATTTTTATCCAAGTTTTTGAGATTATTTATTTATTGTGTACCAGCTGCCTAGATATTAATAAAAATGGTTAGTTCGAATTTAGGATATTTCGAATTATTTTAGATATCCTTAGGACTTCAAATTAAATAAGTTCCACTGTTAATTGTATACATAAAGCTTTGACTTGAATTTGTGACGTACGGCAGGCTATTAAGTCAGATTGTGTCAGTACTTTCAACAATTTCAATAGTGTTTTTGACATTACAAATTTAGGATGCTGTAAACGTAATGGTAAATTCAAAGTTTTAATTTTGGCTAGCCAAAAAGTATTTTCCAGTGGGTGCTTATAGTCTGGTAGAGCTAGAAGATTAAAGAAACGTTGTAGGCCATATTTTAATATAGTCACAATATGCGAACAGTATACATTAAGTCTAATTTTCTACACATGGTGACCTCAACAGTTCTAGAATATCTCTAATGAACATGACAAGGACTTTTGATTCACTTTGAAGGGATTTATGGTCAAATGCTCTATATTTAAGAAACATATTCAAGAACTGTTAAGCTTACTATGTGTAGAAAATTATTAAATTAAATCTCTATAATGAGGCTAAAAAAAAAAAATTGTCATAAAGACTGCAAAAAATACGAACCTTATTTCGTGCTTTCTTCTATTAATATTTAGCACCGCGTCTTACTACCCGTTCGGGTTATACGCTTTAAGTACGAATTACGCTAATGAATTAGGAATTGGGAAGGTTGAATTGGAGGAAGTGAGCCCGCATTTGCGTGGAGGAAGAGTGGAAAACCATTTAGGAAAAACTACCCCTAGTTCACCCGATCCGAGATTCGAACCTCGATCTCCCCGTCCTCAGCAGTAGAGCTCAACACGACAAGCGCGTTAGCCAACTACGCCACCGAGACGGGTCTTTCTTCTATTCCACTTTATTAAACTTAAATGTTATTACTATTATTTAAACGAGTAGTTCCTTGAACAGTAGATCACTCTACCTCCATGTTCTTATCGTTACTACAATTTTAACATTTCTCTTTGGATTTCAAGTTGAAATAGCTTCCATAATTTACCCTCGGATTTGATGTGAATATTTCTCTTTGGTGATCAAGTTGAACAGAAAACAAATTGATTCTGTATTAAAAAGTTCATTATATTCATAGATAACAATCACTGCTCACATGGTTTAAAACGTCAATCTCACAATATACCATCTGTAAACAATAAAATAAAATACGCCCAAAGTTATCGATCGATTGCTTGGAGATATAAAGTAAAATCACTTGAAATGAGCTATTATACGAAAAACCTTTTTGTGGACCACCATATTGAAACGGATAGTCCGATTGAAAAAACCATTGTATACATATGTTGTTCAACCTAGGTCACAGACAAATAATATACCCAAACACCCAACCTCCAGGTTAAAATGGTTGCACTCCTTTTGGCAGCTTGAGTCCTTCAACACTAGGATCGCTGTAGTTACACTATCGAAGCCCAGTGTTGAAGGACTCAAGCTGGCAAAAGGAGCGCAGCAAAACCCGCGTAAAGTTGAGAGTCTGTTTCTTACTTGTCTGTGGCCTAGACTCAAAGAATGTCCCTACAAAATTCCGTTGATAAAAATTGATCACACAATTGACAGTTATCGCATAGCAAAGATCAGGACAGACGGATGGACAGACAGACGAAATGCAAAATGCTCAAGTCAAAAGAGAATCAGGCTCACCTACGTCAATAAACCACTATTCTGAAGGTACTGAACAATATTTTTATGTTTGTATGTGTACTTCACTATTTATTAGTTAAAAAAAGAATTGGCAATCTTGTACTTCAGCGTATGTGCTCTCCAGGAGGTCAAGTGTCAATAAAAAAGTAACAACCACCACAAAAAAAAAACAGCACTTGGCTATAAGATAAAGTCGAAACAAGCATGTAATACTAGCATTTGTTCGGTTGCGCCACACCGCCACGAGGAGAGCTAGTTGATAGACCGCCAATGAAATGCAGATTAATTTGTGAGCAACGTTATTAATCTCTTGATTGTGTAGCGGGTCTTACTACCCGTTATGATTATCAACAAACAACGTTATCGGTTCTATGTTAAAACTGTATTGCCACTTTATTTTTGTATTAAATCTCATTTCAGGCACATTTAAGAAGAGGTTTTAATATATTAGATTCTTCAAACACGTATTCCATCCCATCCAAGCTATAAGATAC
>CABEEJ010000230.1:22070-43300 GCA_901482245.1 Timema douglasi | reverse complement strand
CCCCCCCCCCCCCCCCCTCCTATTTTTACACACTCCCCATATTGTGCCTCTACTATTCGCACCACAAACCGAGGCTTAATCTTATATCCATAAAAACTAACGGAAAAAAATATATGTAAAAAACGAACTATGTAAGTATTAATAAAACTTAAAGGAAAACTAAAATTAAAAACACAGAATTTGCGTTTTTTGATTATTTTTTTTCAAATATGTAGTTCTTATTTCAATTAAAACTAATAATAACATGTAGCAAAATGAATAATTTTCAACTTAAACCCTTGCTACGTACACGTCCTGATGTATTATAAAACTAGGCAAAATATGATGCCAATCCACGCATAGTTTTTTTTATGTTTTTCTTGTATTTCATTGAAACATAAAATAATAATATTCCTTATAGTTATAAACTTAAACTAGGTTATATGATTTATTTCTTAAGTCATAAAAAAATTTGAAGACTTCTTAGAATTACTGACAATAATCTATGAATATAATAGGTTTAAAAAATGTGTATTTAAGTTTTTTATGAGATACATTTTTAATTCTTAATAAAAATTCGTCTTGAGGGCCCCCCAGCCCCTCCCCCCTTGGCACGCCACTTTATGTATAGGGAATATATATATATATATATACTGGCTATATATATGCAATATATGCAATATATGACAATTGTTTTAGTAACTTTTGTACATATAAAAAAATCTTTCTTGTCTGAATCTAAATTTAGAAACGTTTGAAGGTGTCAGCTGAGGTTCTTCATGTGGTGACCTGAGTATATGTGACCATTTATAATTATTGTGTTTTCTCGGTCATCATAGATAAGTAATTACACTCTCAGTAGTTGCCTGGTCGATCGTGTGAGGGCCCCATTATGTTTTGTTTTTAACCGTGTGATGACTCTATTTCTATTGTGTTTCAACATTATCTCATCAGATCTATCTACGAAACATGATTCTGTTCAGAACTTGACCTCAAGCCTGGCTTCTTATGGTTACAAGTTGGTTTCAATTAGCATCGTTATTATCTACACACGAGTCCGTGGTACGGTCGACTGACTGCAGTTTCTAGATTTAGTTTTTTATTATTAGCGCATCTTTTTAATGCATGACCCGCCTCGGTGGCGTAGTTGGCTAACGCGCCTGTCGTGTTGAGCTCTACTACTGAGGACGGGGAGATCGAGGTTCGAATCTCGGTCGGGTGAACTGGGGGTGGTTTTTCCTAAATGGTTTTCCACTCTCCCTCAACGCAAATGCGGGTTCACTTCCTCTAATTCAACCTTCCCGATTCCTAATCCACTTGCGTAATTAGTACTTGAAGCGTATAACCCGAACGGGTAGTAAGACGCGGTGCTAAATATTATTATATTATTTTAATGCATGGTTGTTTTTACAACGCGTATTTCGTCCTGTCTGAGTAAGTTGTATGTATTTACTATACCTATAAAGCAGGGTCTGACGCCTTAGTTCAGTCTGTATCATGTCTGCCTACTGAGTTGGATGTCTCTGGTTCGATTCATGGCATGATCGAAATATTGATCATTGATGGTATGTAGGTTCACCATTTGCGTAGTTATTAACTAACGGCCGATGGCTGGATGTTGTTTCTGTTCTAAATTTTAGTTGGTTTATAAGTTGTGTGCTGATATAATCAATCGGTTCAGAAAGTGAAAGTTTGATATCTCTAATAAAACAATAAAAATGAAATGTGATTGTTTATACAAAAGAATATGCCGTGTTGCATTGCAATATAGATTGATCCAAATTAAGCAGTCAACGACGAATATAATTATTTTTTAAGATGATTAATTAATAAAATATATTGAATATAAAAATACAAATATATTAACAAAACAAACTATGGACAGTATGAAAGTTAAATTATTAAAGTCCACGTTAAATATAGGGTAGGACCCACTTTGGTAGCCGTATGGTCTAAGGAGTCACTCTCTCAGTAGACTAGACTGCCAATTACGGGGAGATTGAGGTTCGAATCTCAATCGGGTGTACTGAGGCTTTTTTCTCTCTACAAAATTGTTTTTCACCTTCTCTTCATGCAATTGCGGGTAAACTTCCTCTAAATATAACTTTACTCATCCCTAAAACCACTAGCATAATTAGTACATAAGCTTATAATCCAAACGGCTAGTAAACCGCGATGCTAATTTTTTATATATTTAAGTTAAGAATGAAGAAGGTTGAAATTAGAGGAAATGTACCCCCATTGCATGGAGGAGTGGGAAACCAGAGAGGCAAATAAACACCCTCAGTCCTACTTGAGTATTAGTACGTTTTAGCACCAAAGTTATTAACAACTCTCTCTAAAATCTCAAGGTAGCCATAGGTATTGTATACTATAAGAAATGCACCCACGTGAGTAGGAAATTTTGAATCTATTTATTTGAGGTACTCAATGTTAGCTTTCTGAACAGGCTGATCATATAGGTACACGAGAATTTCTATGAAAGAGAGTGAAAGACTATATCTATCAATTTTGCTAGGAAAGGTCTTTTAACACACCTTTTAGGGCTCTTCTACATGCCATAATCAAGCTGGGACTGGAGTAGGTAAAGATAATGGGAAAGCCACAGTAATAAACCACCAGTGAGCTTCAGTAACCCAGCCAAGATTCGAACTTTGAGCTTAATGTCACCGGAAATACCGTCTATTTAAAGCCCATTTTACGGCCGATTTATTAACTGGCCTATTAGATATAATATTACGTTCGAACCATCAAAATTATCGAAGTGTACAAGTTTCCTCACTCTTCACTTATCGACAACAGAGTTAGGATCAGTTAATTAGGTTAGTTTGTTTTCACTTTAAAATAGGGAATTTTAAATGTTTTTAAAAATGTGATGAAATGATTTAATTGGTCTCAACTCCACTGGTTTTTTTTTTTTACTTTCTAGAACCCCTCGGATACTAAGGGTGTTTTTATCCTAGATAGTTTTCTAATCTCCCTCCAAACAAATGAGGGTATACTTCCACTAAAATATACCTTTCTCATCCATGTCTCCTTATAGTAAATATGTGGATAGGTTGGACGGGTAGTAAGACGCAGTGTACGGACAAAAAATGGTAAAATCGTTCACAGCACGTAAACATTATCAGTTGACAAACCTTCAAAAGAGACATTGCAAAGGCAAGGAAAGTAGAAAGCAAGTATTTTTAAAAGCTTAATCCTACAGTTTGCTAATGGAAGTGGTAAAATACAGTTTGACATATTTCTTCCATTATGAAAATTTTATTATACTTTTACCATAATGCATTTTATATATACATGCTGACACATGTCTAATAAATCACACGCTGTTTACTATTATGGAAATGCATCACTTAAACACTAAATATGTAATTTGCCCCGTTTTTCTTTGTAATATTTAGCTTGCACTTACTAAACACACAATAAACATTAACAACATGACCTACAAACCAACTTAATTGAGAAAAGTAAGCATAATACTTCACAGCCAGCCTTTTCACCTAAATTTGTTATTTAGTCTTTGAGTAGGAGGACGAAGCTGTTTAAAAAATTAATAGTATTATTGTTGTTAGCACCGCGTCTTACTACCCGTTCAGGTTATACGCACTTACGCTAATGTGTAATTGGTAGGGTGATTGTGAGATGAAATGGAGGACCTACAGTTTAACGTGGGATCCGAACCATGGTGGAGGCCTGGCATTCCCCACATTGACAAGATGTCTTGTCAGAGGTGAAGGAAGGATTTGGTAATCAGATAAATATGTGCCGGGACCGAGGATTGAACCCCGGCCGACAGCACAGAAGTATGACACCTTACCCCTAGACCGCCAGGTCACCTAAAAAGCAATAGTAAATGTCTTCAACACCACTATACGGGTCTAAACTAGGATCCGCTCGACTTCTAGTTGACTATTTGACTACTTTTTTAGTGTATGTTATCAATACCTATAATATAACAATGTATCTTTATTCATATAAGATACATTAATTTAAGGGTAGTTTATTTACGACAATATATAGATAATTTGAATATTTTGGAAATTGACCTTGAAAATTTGAATTCAAAATGGGAATCAGAGAATAGTGTTTCATGATAAATAAAAATAAGTTTTAATTTTTACAAATATCAAATAACTTTAGGGTAGTTTACAATACAAATATTTTTTTTTAATATTTACATTTTGTTAAATATATTTCAACAATTTGGTTTAGAATTTATATATGAAGAGTGAGTATTGTGATTAACAAGATTATGTGTTTATTTAAATGAGGAAAACATACTTAAGGGTAGTTCACTCAAACCTTTACTTGAGAATTTTCTTCAAAGCCATAATACACAATATGTGAAAGTTTGCACGACTGTGTCGTACCATTTATTTAGTGAATGTTATTCAATACCTATAAAACAACAATAATAATCAGAGATGGGTGCTCGAATCCTCTATTACTCAAGTCCTACAGCATTCGAGATATTCGAGATTCTCGAAAAAGTATCTCGAATACAATTATTATTATGAAGACCTTGACTTCAATATTATTAATAACCATTTTAAGTAATTGGTAAGAGGAATCATAATATATTATAGACTTGTTAAGTGGGGAGAGTAACAAAATCACGAAAAAGACCAAAGTTGTATTAATATATTAAAATTAATTTACATAAAAAATGTTCTCATTGTTGTTTATAATGTGATATACATGACCAACAAAATAGCATTTGTCAGTGGCTTTAAACAACAAATTTTAAATATTTTTCACTCCAACTAAAATTGTTTATTTGATTAAAGGATCGAGGATTAGAATTTATATTAGAGTTTCGAAAGAAAAGTATTAGGATTCGAGATTTAGTTTCTAGAAATATTGGTCCAACTTTAAATTATTGATAATATAGTAAATTATTAACACTTCTACCACAAAATAAATTAATTGAGAAGGAAGTAAAAACTAAACAGTGTGAGACCGGAAGCGATATATACCGAGCGGCAACCACCGTTAGCGATGCTAATGCTAACATTTGTGGATAGGGGTTGTAAAGTGGTCAGCAAAATGGTCTATCCGGACATTAATCTAATTTTGGTGACCTGGCGGTCTAAGGGTAAGGTGTCAGACTTCTGTGCTGTGGGTGATAATCTCATTTTTCTAGTACAAAGCCGCTACCTACTTAATAAGTTAACTCCTCATCGGTCCTCATGAGGCTGAGTTTGACTCCATTTCAAAACCACTGCTTCACAGATATCTTTTGGAAGCTATGGGGATCGAACCCGGGACGTCTAGATCTGTAACCAGAAACTATAACCACAAGACCATAGTGGCGGTCAATTTAGAAGAAAGAGATTATTATTATTATTATTATTATTATTATTATTATTATTATTATTATTATTATTATTATTAGCACCGCGTCCTACTATCCGTTCGGATTATACTCACTTACGCAAATGTGTAATGGTAGGGTGATTGTGAGATGAAATGGAGGACCTACAGTTTAACGTGTGAATCCAAACCACGGTGGAGGCCTGGCATTCCTCACATTCACAAGCTGTCTTGTCAGAGTTGAAGGAAGGGTTTGGTAAGAGATTATTAAATTAACGTTTTAGTTGAATTACGAATTATTACAGGCTGTTTGTATTTTCTTCAGGCCTTTCCTGTAAAAATTGGACTGTCTGCTACAGTGCCACTAATTAGTCAATTTCTGGCTATTATTATGATTTTTTTTATAAATCTTCTAATAGGGTCAATAGAGTATATAGTCAAATCTTTGTACGATGAGCCTTATCTGATAGTTAAAAAAGTATATATATATATATATATATATACTTTTTTACAACGGTAACTTTTGATGAATAATATAAATAATATTAATATATTTAATATAACACTAATAATATAATAAAATTACATCAATGTTGGCCGTAAAAAAAGGATTGTTTAAAAGTCTTTTTGAGTGAAAATAGGACTGTAGCTTCTATACTGGGTGCATTTATATCTACGGACAGAGCTGACTTTACTGTCATCGCTACTTATAGGTCAGGGTCCCGGCTGTGCATTTCCGGGCGACAGCTGTGTTGGAAATGCACGTGTTTCGTGGTGAGATAAGAAAGCACTTGTTAGTGCACCAGGGCAGGGATAAGTGTTTAAAAAGGAGGGGGAGGGGGGCTGGTAATTTACGTTGATAGTTTTATTTTGCCAAGAATGTTGTTAAAGTGTTAGTTTTTCTAGTTAGAAGGTTATAAATAATTTGTGAAATACGATGTCGTCTTCTAAAACAAAAAACTTTTTTTTTTAATTCCTCGAGCTGAAGGTTACGAACTCTTTCACGTTAATTATTTATTGGCTTTCTGAGCACAGGTTGGATTTGTAAGAAGATTTACATACTTGCTTGGCGTAGGACAGTAATATCTAATATTAAACACCAAGGGCACGGCCAGAAACTCGCTTATAGTGGGAGAGAGATTTTTATGAGGGGTAAAGGGGAGATATAATTTAGCAAAGTTAGGCTATGGTTTCTGTATCTTTCCCAACTAGGATTTTTAGGAGATGTTTTAATGCATGTAGCGGTATATATTTTAAATATCAAACCCTTGTGTGCAGACATATAAACAAACGCGTCAGTCTAATCTTGTCTGGTTTGCCGGTAACGGGGAGCTCATGGTCCAAATATTGGTCTTGGGTACTTAGATATATTTTTTCCTAAATTGTTTGCAAATTCGGGTATTTGTTTATTTTTTTCTATTTCGTTAGTGTAAATATAAACATAGCTCCGGATGGGTAAAAAAATGGGGCACACAAAAGTCTTAACATGTATTAAGAGATATGATCTACGGAGGTAGTGTTGTGGTGTATATACTCTAGACTTTGATCCGAGAGGTCAGATACTAGTTTTATGTGCAACACATAGTCTACCAAATTATAATTTCACTATTTTTTTCATAATCATATCTCTGGGAGAAAATTATGGTGCATTTCTTTTTTAAAAGCCTACCCCTTTCCTTCCTTTAGATCAGGGGTCTCCAGACCTTTTGTTATGTGGGCCACATAATATATTTTACACATTTTCGTGGGCCAAAGTAACGTTCACTCATTCTTCAAGTTTTTTATTTTGCCCTGAATGCCTTGGCATGCGCGAATAGATCACAAATCAAATTTGTTTCAACATGAAAATATAGATTCAAGTCATAAGGCCAGTCAAACCTACAAAAATATTCCACTCTCCAAGGCCAGTCAGTGTTTGATAAAAGGGATTGGCGTTGATTCTTCTCTGTGAGAAATGAATAAATGCATATGTATTATTATTATTATTATTATTATTATTATTATTATTATTAGCACAGCGTCTTACTACCCGTTCGGGTTATACGCACTTACGTTAATGTGTAATGGTAGGGTGATTGTGAGATTAAATGGAGGACCTACAGTTTAACGTGGAATCTGAACCACGGTGGAGGCCTGGCATTCCTCACATTCACAAGAGGTCTTGTCAGAGGTGAAGGAAGGGTTTGGTAATCAGATAAATCTTTGCCGGAGCCGNAAATGAAGGACCTACAGTTTAACGTGGAATCCGAACCACGGTGGAGGCCTGGCATTCCTCACATTCACAAGAGGTCTTGTCAGAGGTGAAGGAAGGGTTTGGTAATCAGATAAATCTTTGCCGGAGCCGAGGATTGAACCCCGGCCGCCAGCATAGAAGTCTGACACCTTACCCCTAGGCCGCCAGGTCACCCATATTTAATAAATTGTATATATATATATATATAAAATAATTAAATTAGGTAACATGTTTCGGGACTTTCCTTTTATAAAACTCTGCCGGGAGACTTGGAACTTCCTAAAAATCGTCACAGTCGAGCCGTTCTTTTGTAGGTTCAAGGAATGGCGCCTGCGACTGAAAATGAGGGTTTGCAATTCCGACAGAACTTGGTTGTCATGAGGGGAAGCACACGTGCGGACAGAAACTGGACATGTCAAATAAACTGCGCGGTTAAGAAATAACGAAGCGAAACCATTAATTTTTGTTTTTTGATAAAATCCTGGAACGGGCCGGATATAATTTGGTGGTGAGTTGGATGAGGCTCGTAGTTTGGAGACTCCTACTTTAGATGTTATCTTTAAAACACTTTGTGTTAAACGTAATCTATATTAATAAGATGAAGAGTTTGTTTATCTATCATATGCATTGCGCGATATACAGGACGGGGCCGAAACAATTAGATGATTAGTAATATGAAAATTAACACTTTAATTGAAAAGTAAATATTCACTAGCTAAATAAAAGCAAACTAAATACTAATCTTTTTCCCCTTTTGAAGAGAATGCCACTCAGGTGAGCTCGAGCTCCATCGGACGTCAGACAAACCTCAGCCCTTTGACCATCACTCTCCTCAGCGTATATCGTCTAATGGTTTCCACACCATCGAATGCAGAGGTTTGAAATTTAAAAATTAGTAGCCCCTGTGTACGAAAGTGTGCGCCTAGAAACAGGATTTTTAAGATTTTGTTTAATTTTTAATTAAATTAAAAACCAGTTCGGAAGCAATAAAGTGAAGATTTTTGTTTATTTGTTTGAATCAACACTGGGTACTCCTGCTAGTTGTAATGTAAATTAAATTAAATTTATTTACTAAAAATATTTATATTTTTGTGTTTAACATTTAGGTGGTCAACGACTTTTTATGGTATATGAATGGATAAGGAGTAAGCTTATGAGAAATTCACCCTAATCCCAAGGGTAAAACGCAGGTTGAAATTAACTACCATTGCACCTAGCTGGGATTTGAATCCATATCCCCCTGTCACCAGCAACCAAGTTTATTGTAAGTCTAAATATAATAATACAATAAAATGAAGCACAATTCTTTTTTTTTTAACTGCCAATGAAGGCATATCCTTTATTCACAACCTTATCATTTTATTTCAAGTTGTTCCCCGTATTTTTAATTTGTTGTTTGGACAATGGCTTTCCTTAATACGTCGGCCTCTTTGAAGTGGAACTTATTAGCATATCTG
Source organism: Timema douglasi (assembly GCA_901482245.1). NCBI lineage: Eukaryota > Metazoa > Arthropoda > Insecta > Phasmatodea > Timematidae > Timema > Timema douglasi. Next base: position 34,315 of record CABEEJ010000230.1, on the reverse strand, counting down.
ACGTGTACTTCAGCTGTTTGACTAATGCTAGAGTAGACACACTGTAATGACAACTGACAACGGATAATATCCGCTCATAAAGGTTGACCGAATAATGCGGGCTCTAAGCTCTCACAATAAAACATCCAGATATAAATTAAGCAATTATTGTAATTGAAAATGTGGGAGGGAGGACTCAGGAGTTATTTTGACAGAACTTCAAACCACTTTAATGAGGAGTGGGAGGTTAGTATTTATTAATTAGTTAATTACAAATTACAAATTGTTTTCAAATAAAGTTCTATACAAAGTTTATTCACGATTATTAATATGACGGGTTTAATCAAACATGAATTTTGTTTTTCTTGACTAATTCAAACACATTTTGTCCTTTTTTTTCTCCACAAAACAATAAGGACGTCAAACAAAAACATTTTAATAATATTTTTTAATAAATTCATTAATTATTACTATCCCTTTGTAAGTAATGAGAATGCAAATCAGCCAACCTTTCTAAATGGATATTTGCCCAAGTTATTATAATTAAGGTTGACGCCTACTTGTTAATTATGCTAGAATTCTCACTTGTGACCCTGTTAAAAATAGCTATTGGTGTTAAGAAGGCTATATTTATTTCTCGGAGCATTTAATTTGATTACATAATTGAGATATTTTGCGTTAAGCTTCACTCTGAAAATGAGTTAAAGTCACAATTAACATTTATATATATAATTAATGTTGTACAATTCTTTATAATTCTTTACATTAATTTACGTCAACCATATATATATATATATTAGCTTACAAAATAACGCAATATTTCTTCACGTTTGCAATGCGTCTTAGCAGTCCAGTAGGGGGCCTTCTTAATCCTGTACATGTTGATAATTATTTAGAAATCAACTCAAAGTGGGATTTTAAAATGGGAATGAGCCAATACAGGGTGATCCACTATAAACCTGCAGGTCACGTGTGTCACTAATGCCGGCTGAGATAGGTTACCGCAGCGGGCTGGTTTGGCTCATTCTGTGATATTGTGCTTATATAATATATGATATTGACACTGATTCATAGATATGCATAAGTGGCCAAAATACAAAAAATTAACATTTTAATCCCAATACTGTTTCTATAATTGTATAACATCAAATTTATTTTCACCAAAACCAATATAATAATTACATGATCTCGCATTAAACTTTAACTTGGTCACACACTAAAAAAACAANAGTAGGAAAAAAAAAAAAAAAAAGGTCGACGGGGAGAATTTCTTTAATCTTATTTGATTGCATACACGTTCAGAATTTCATTGTGTATTTTATTATTTCGTGGAAATCAAGGAAATACTTGATAATAACAACACATCTTAATAAATACCATTACTTTATGATAGAGCTGTTATTATCCTTGCTTTGAATTACGTAAAAAATTCAGGGGGTGAAGATGTTATTAATTGCTTACATTACATGCCCATCGGCTCTGTGATACAGTCGGCTCTGTGATACAGTCGGCTCGAAAGCATACATGTATACGAACACTATTATTATTATTATTATTAGCACCGCGTCTTACCACCCGTTCGGGCTATACGCACTTACGCTGACATAAGCGTATGGTATGATGATTGTGAGATGGAATGGAGGACCTACAACTTAAAGTGGGATCCGAACCACGGTGGAGGCCTAGCATTCCCCACATTCACAAGTTGTGATTAATATACGTCTTGTCAGAGGTGAAGGAGGGGTTTAGCAATCAGATAAATCTGTGCCGGGACCTAGGATTGAGCCCCGGACCCCCTGCACAGAAGTCTGACACCTTACCCCTAGACCACCAGGTCACCTACGAACATTATTGAGAATATAAAGGGTTAGTAATACTTGGCGCCGCGTCTTACTACCCGTTTGGTTTATACGCTTAAGTACTAATCACGCTGATGTGCTAGGAATGAGGAAGGTCAACTTTAGAGGAAATGTATCTACACTCACGTAGAGAGAGAGAGAGAAAGAGAGGGTGTAAAATCGCTTAGGCAAACCACCTTCATTACACCCAGCCAGGATCCGAACCTCAATATCCCCGTCATCGACAGTCCAATCTATTGCGAGAATGACGCCTTAGACCACTCGACCACCGAGTCGGTTTGGATGATTTTAACCGTGACCAAAACCAGTATACAGACAGTAAACCGGTTGCCACATCATTATTCCCAGAGTGAAGTTATTAACTATCCCAATTAAGTCGGCCGTGTTATTAAGTTACGCCCTCAGTCCCGACAGTGTATGTAGCTTTACAAGTATAACGGTGGAAGATTTGCATGACTCGCGTGGTTTCACTTATAAGGATAGCCGTGACGTCACATCCTAACTGGCGGTGACGTCACAGGTGTTGTTATAGGGAAATTTACGGGCTAGACGTGGTTTGGGTGGTCCAAGAAATGGAAGTGGTGTCCTCTTCGTGGTTAGGTGTGCGTTGGATTTCTTGGTTTCGTCACAGAATGAGCCAGTTTTTTTTAAGGGTATATTCACAGTGAGTCATCTTTTCCACAATGCCCTTTTTTATATTATATCCAGACAAGCTTTGCTTCACTCTTTTATTGAAAATAAAGTAATTATTAGATACAGTAGCCCCATGGCTTCTTTGGTGCTGAGTGACAGCTGACAGCTGATGGCTTTGAAAAGTTACCAGACCAAATTATGGATCCCCACGCCGAACCAAATTATCTGCAAAAACATGTGTTTAGCAGCTGTTACTTTTGACAGTCAACATTTAGGTATATACCTAAATGTTGACTGTCAGAAGTCAGCTGTGAGCTGTCATTCAGCACAAAGAAGCCGTGGGGCTACTGTATAACATACTAAGTTATTTAGTAGTCAGTACTTAAGCATAATGATTAGTCAAACATAAATTACTACATATAATCTAACTTGAGTTATGTAAATACAGTAAAACCTCGTTAATAAGAATTAATTGGGACCGAAGGTTGTTCAAATTAGCGAAAATTCAGATTAAGCGGGAGGATACGATATGGTCTGGAGGGATACAGAGTAATTTCACGAATTTTAAATTACATATGATTGAATTATATAAAATGCACTTCTGTTCGATAGACGTATGTTTTATTTATTTATTTAGCACCGCGTCTTAGTGACCATTCGGGTTTTACGCTTAAATACTATTCACGCTAATGGCTTAGAAAATGTGAGGGTTGAATAAATAGGAAGTGAACATGCACTTGCGTAGAGGGGTAGTGTAAAATCATTTAGGAAAAATCCTCCTCAGTTCACCTGACCGAGATTCGAACTTCAATCTCTCCGCACTCGGCAGTCGAGCTCAACACGAAACTAGCGCGTTAGCTAACTAAGTCACCGAGGCGGTTGACAAATGTATAGAAATACACTTTTACACTATATATTATTACATTACTGTAATTATTATTAATCACAGTAAAAAAAGTTATGTTGACTAAAACTGGGATTATTATTATTATTAGCACCGCGTCTTACTACCCGTTCGGGTTATACGCACTTACGCTAATGTGTAATGGTAGGGTGATTGTGAGATGAAATGGAGGACCTACAGTTTAACGTGGAATCCGAACCACGAAGGAGACCTGGCATTCCCCACATTCACATGATGTCTTGTTAGAGGTGAAGGAAGGGTTTGGTAATCAGATAAATATGTGCCGGGACCGAGTATTGAACCTCGGCCACCAGCATAGAAGTCTGACACCTTACCCCTAGACCACAAGGTCACCTCTAAAACTTGGAAATATTAAGCATTTATTATCACTATTTCTTACAATTATTTTTTAACTTCGAGTTTGTTTCCAATAAAATATATTTAATTTGATTTAGTTTGGTTATTTAACACTCTTTTCCGAAAATTCTATTCAGACTATCCGGAATTTTGGACTATCGGGGTTTGCTATAATGGGGTTTTACTGTAATGCAATATGTTTCCTTATTGAACTAATCTTATTTTCAAAATAAATATATTAGTGTTATGGTGTGCGTTTGACTTTATTGTTTTCACAAGTTATCCTCTTATTCTCTTAATATCACCATCATCAACTATTTCCAGTCTGTGGCCTCTATCTTTCCATCATTCTTCCCCCTTTAATGCCTNTATATATATATATATATATATATATATATATATATATATATATATACATATATATATATACATATATATATATACATATATATACATTTTTATTACATCCATTACTGTTCTCAGTCTGTGGCCTGGGTCAGTTTTTTATTCAAGCCATATATTTCCCACTACCGGTTTGTTATAGGCCTGTTCTAGCTTCTTATGTCGTTTATTCTAACTTAGGACACAACACAACACCCCGTCCCCGGCCATTAATTCATCACTGTGAAAGAGTAAACCCACATTTCAGCAACGATATATTTTTCAGTCGTGTCGGGAATCGAACCCGGGATGCCTTAGCTCACGTGTCCACCAAAGCTGGTGGATTCTTCTGGTTTCTTGCCGTGAGTTGTCCGCTCTGTGTTATTGAGTCGGCGAGCAATAGGCGCGTGGGAGTTTCCAAACGAGTTGTCCGTTATTCAAGAAGAAAGAAGGAAGACCTACGATCTTAAAACCAAACAAAAATATTCTTATACACACATTTTATCGTTCAACACAACAATAAATAATATATTTGTATGGATTACAATATAAATATTAGTTTATAAGGTCCGCTTCAGTGACCGAATGGTCTCTAAAAGTGTCACTCTCGTGTTAGAATGGCCCGCTGAGGACGGGGAGATCAGGGTTATAATTCCGGTTGGGTCTACTGAGGGTGGCTCTTCCTAAATTGTTTTTCACTCTACTTCCACGCAAATGTGGGTAGACTACTTCTAAAATGCTTGATTCTTCATCGCATTAGAGTAATTTATCATATATGCATACAACCGAAACATGTTTGATAGTTGTAAAATAAATTAAGTTATCTTTTGTCAATATTAGCTATTCTATACTCATTGCATACCATATGTGCTCTATTTTCACCCAATACACTCTTGAAGGTGAGCGTTAGTAAAATGAGTTCAACTACTCAAAATGTATCTTGCAAATCACACTTACTCAGCTACTCTATGGAATTAGGAACTCTAAAGTTCATTGCCGCACTTACAAAAGTACGCCATCTAAACCTATCTTGAGCTAGTCCACCTCATTACACCCCATCTCCTTCAGGTTCATTATAATATTATCCTCCTATCTGCGTCTAGGTGTTTCAATGGTCTCTTCCCATTTGGGTTTGGCATTCAGTACCCTGAACAACGTTCTAGAATCTCTCATTCACGTTGTATGTCCTCCTGCCCATCGTAATCTACGTTCTACGAGACTTGACTATCCTAACAGTATACTTTAAATTGAAAAATACACCTTGACACGGGAATAAAACCCGGGACCTTTGGCTTAGTACGCCAACGCTTTAATCACTGAGATATACAGGAATCGTCCCATGCCCAGTGTCATCTTTCAATCATATCTTAAGGCAAATTATGTGATGGACGTGTGAAAATCGTCAGCTACATAAGTTGGAATCTATTGAGATCGATTGAGTAAAAAAAAAAAAAATCGCTCTAACTAAAATAATTGGCAATCGGATCTTAAAAAAATCTTATCTCTTGTCAAACTATAAGATATTAAAAAAAAAAGTTTGGCAACTAATAATAGAACTGTAGTTGTTCTATACAAAATAATTTTGTATAACTTGTGGTTCAATACAGTAAAAAGAAACAAAAAGGTATTTAATGTCAAGTATTTTGTAACTGATTTAAAAGTCTCTTCTAATGGTGGTTTGAGTATAGTAGTCTCACCATACAAGCGATCACTTTTATTATACGTTCAGTTAAGTGACGCTGTGGGCGCATGGTCTTAATTGGCGCTGTTCAAAGCGCATTAAATCGTCAATTAAAAATGGATCAAGCCTTTAGGTTGGCGAAAGATAAAATAAAATGGGCACGGGGTTGAGTGGATGAATACATTACATTTATGATAACCCAATTTTATAGTGTTTATTAATAGCCTCTTTTACATAGAGCAGAAAAAACTTAAGTTCATATTTGTCTTTTAGTCAAGGAAATATTAAAAACATAATTACATGATTATAGCTAAACATTCACTATTTTACTCTTATAGTAAAGAATTTTCATTGCATTACTGTAAAGACTTTTAATTTTTATTCAAGCCTACCGATAACTATTTTCTCATATTTTATAGAAAAAAAATTGTTTATTTAAAAATATATATAATGAACTTTAAGACAAATTATTTGGTGCTATAATTCATAAAATGAATATAACCACTATCAAAGAAAAGGAAAAAAATCTTCTAAAATTACAAGACAATTAATTCAAATAACTGGTAATTAGGTTAAATATAGTGTAAACGTGTAATCAATAATTAAAATAATGAATTACTTAAAAAACCTAAGACTCGTTCATTATAGTAGGATTGACATAAGAATAACTTTTTATATATTAAAAATAATTATAAAGTAGCTAATATAGATTGAATTTATATTCCATCTGTTAACAGTTACAAGCTAAAAAAATTATGTATATTAAACAAATTGTTTGGCGTATAAATACGAGATCATATCTGGTTGCATTTATAAATTGTCAGATAATATTCTTACTATGGACATTTTACTATAACTTATCCGTGCAGGATGAATATTTTGAGAATAATAGCCTACAAATCTTTGAATATAAACCGACAAAGACAAATATCTCGCAATATTTCGTATCGAGTTGTTGACATGGACACAATATGTTCAAAATGAGAGCTGCAGAGCACATCCCATGGCGTATAGATATGAAATAGTAGATCTAGTAGATCTAGTAGATTTTGGAATTTATAGAAAAGGTTCTTCAACCAGCCAAGTGAGTATATGATTTGGCATATTTTAATATAATATTGTGTGTTTCCATACTTAGATTATTGTGTGTTCTTACTGAGTGTTAGGATATGATAAATAATGGACCTAAATAAATGAGAAATAAATAATTTTTAAAAAGAATAACAAGCACAAAACAACATTTAAGATAGCTTACTTCGGTGGCCACATGGTCTAAGGCATCCCTCTCACAGTAATTATTATTTAGCACCGCGTCTTACTACCTGTTCGAGTTATACGCTTTAAGTACTAATTACACTAATGGATTAGGAATCGGGAAGGTTGAATTAGAGTGAAGTGAACCCGCATTTGCGTGGAGGGAGAGTGGAAAACCATTTAGGAAAAACCACCCCCAGTTCACCCGACCAAGATTCGAACCTAGCTTGACCCGTCCTCAGCAGTCGAGCTCAACACGACAAGCGCGTTAGCCAACTACGCCACCGAGGCAGGTCTTTCACAGTAGACTGGATTGCCGATGACGACGAGATTGAGGTTAAAAACTTGGTCGGATGTAGGCTACAGAGGGTGGTTTTTATAAAGTGGTATTTCACTCTACTTTCACGCAAATGCGGGCACACTTCTTATAAATATAATATTCCTAATCCCTAAAACCATTAGCGTAAATATTACATAAGCGTATAACCCGAACGAGTAGTAAAACGCGGTCCTATATATATAAAACCATCCAAACCCGATTCCAGAACAAACTAGAACGGATAAAACCAAATTGATACACCCTAAGAATCTCAGGTTTTAATGGTTTAGCCTAGTTTAAATTAGTAAAAATAGACATTTTGGCCTAACTCATAGTATAAACTAATATAACCTACAATTTTACTAGACTAAACAAAGTCTAGGTTAGGTTGGCTTATGTTAGGTTAGGGCATTTACAACATTTGCGCGTGAACTGTGCACGACGAAACATGTTCAAGATTGATTCACCGTATGTGTTAAAAAGGATGGAAACTAGTAGTCTATCGCCTATAAAAACAGACTACATCGGTTTTTTCTACAAGCGGTAGGATGTTTCATTGCGGCTTAGTCCGATCTAATTTGTCCTGAAGTCGGTTTTGGACTGTAATATATATACATATACATCATCACACCTGCCTTGACGAACGAATCTTGACCTTCCCGTCATCCGTAAACCATACTTAATAATCTTGATGGTTGCGGATATAACAAAACATAATATTTTACACAGCTATAGGTCACCACCCCATGTACTTCTTGATATTTTGAGAAGTGGGGGTACCTGACGAGAGGTAGAAGGTGGGGGTAGTAGGGGGAGAGCCTCACACAGGATAAAGGAGAGAAAGTGATAGCGATCACAATGCGACATATCCTGTGACCATGGTACTGCCATCTGTTAGACGCGAGGTGCGATCGACGTGGGGGGTCCCCGCGTATCCCCCCTCTCCGACAAATACAATCTTACCACGACATTCTCCTCTTGACGCGACCGAGGGACACATGAATGGGAGCACGAAAACAAAAAGAAAGAAGGAAGGATGTTGAAGAGGAAAAGACGGTGGTGCTCCTCGATATGGGTGAAACTAATTTAAGAATTGAGTTATTCTCCAGGCCGGCGATAGTTAAGGTTAATTATTTACTCCCACCACGTCTTACTCTATTACCCTTCACGCTAGAGCGGTAAGGTCGAGGAAAATTTAGAAGACAGGTACCCGCATCCGCGTCGAGGGAGAGTGGAGAACAATTCATGAAAAATCTGCACTGACCTGCACCGATGATCGCATGGTCTAACGCGTCGCTCTGGTGTTAGACTGGATATCTGATGACTATGGTTTAAATTTCAGTCGAGTGTACTGAGGGTCTTTTTTATAAAATATTCTTCGAGTCTTCCTCGCAAATGTGGGTACATTTTCTCTCAAATTCTACCTTCCTCACGCCTATTCTAATGACATACTAGTTAATGTTTGCGTGTGATCAAAATGGTTATTAAGACACGCGGTGATTGGAATTCGAACCCCGAACTTCTCTACACCTGTTAACCAGACTATATGAACTTGACAAATGACATTTAGTTTACGGTTCCACCGATGTAGATACTTTTCTCTCATACGAATATTATTTTATATATTTTACAACAGGCACTTTTCCAAGGGCAGAGGCTATACGCTTTTACAAAATAAATAAATGCTTTTTTTTATGGGTTAAAGAGCCTCTGACCAGAAAAGTTTTTATAAACATTGTATTCTTCCAGAAGCTATCTGAAGGCTGTTTTCATGGTCGCTTTGTATGTGTGTAAAAAACCTATTTTTTTAATAAATTTGTCAAGAATAATTTCTGAATTGGTTCTAAATAAAATAAAATAAAATTTATCTTTTCAAGTGGTTAACATATTTTCTTATTCCATTTTAAAGTCACATAAATTCCTACAACCAGTGACAGCATTGCCAACTTATGCACAAAATGAATAGTGAGCCACTTAGGTTCCAAAATCGTAAAGTTGAAGAGTAAAATAAATTCAACTGGGGCTATTGAGAGAATGTTGGATTTTTTTTTTCAATCCCCAACTTCTTTGACTGGTGTTGGGTGTCAGCAACATTTAATACGTGACAATCCTACATAGACAGGATGGCTGTCAACCTTAGACAATAGGGATGTCCCGAGTTTCTGTCACCTACATTCTTCCACCAAAATTTCAACTAGGCTTATTATTATTAGCACCGCGTCTTACTACCCGTTCGGGTTATACGCACTTACGCTAATGTGTAATGGTAGGGTGAATGTGAGATGAAATGGAGGACCTATAGTTTAACGTGGAATCCGAACCACGGTGGAGGCCTGGAATTCCCCACATTCACAAGATGTATTGTCAAAGGTGAAGGAAGGGTTTGGCAATCAGATAAATCTGTGCCGGGACCGAGGATTGAACCCCGGCCGCCAGCACAGAAGTCTGACACCTTACCCCTAGACCACCAGGTCACCTATTTGAAATAAAAACTCACCATCTTTAAACAATAAATGAATAATAAATATGAGCTATTTTTGAGTTGTATATTTTCATAATAATATTTATGAATGGTTGTAACATTTGCTGCAAGCTACATAGGCGGTTATATGAGTCATACACTCCTCCTAGGTACTGTAAGGTCGGCTGCAGCCACCTATTTTCGTGGCATGAACTTGTTCAAACCCTATGAAAACGTTTTTAAAAATATATTTTTAAAGCAATGAGGGAGTGTTCTCTGATCCACCTCCACCAGAAATTAAATTCTGAGCACGTACCTGATTTAACATGAGCCTTTTAAACACAAGGTTATATTAGCACATAGATTATAAACTAACTTAACCTAATGCTCCTAAAACTTGTAGACTGTCAGAAATAGTAAAATATTATATAGAATGATCAATTTGATTACCTTATTTGTGTTGGAAAATTAATTAAAATGTATTGAGTAATACAGGATGGGTCGGAAACCATCAGACGATCTATGCTGAAGAAAGTGATGGACCTCGTTCTGAGGTTTGTCTGACGTCCGATAGAGCTCACCTGAGTGACAAAAAGTGAAAAAATGTAGCATGTTATTTTATTTTATTTTATTTAGCTAGTAAATATTTACTTTTCAATTAAAGTGTTAACTTTCAAGTTACTAATCTTCTACTTGTTTCGGCCCCACTCTGTATTATAATATTTTAAAACAGTATGAATTAAATAGTTTTAAGACTTTCAAACTCTTTAACATTCCTCAATGTAAAGCGATTATTTAAGCTTACCTAAGTTTTTTTTAAATTACTTTATTATGCAAAAGTTTGACTGGGCTTAACCAAAATATTTTTCAACATTTGACTTAAATAGGGAGTTACGTAGAGTATGTCGTAACGTTGACTAGATTATTCGGTCAAACGCATTTACTTTTGAAGCTTACAATGCGATTTTTTTTAGAATCTATTTGGGGATTGTCCGCATAAGGAGATGTAAGGAGAAAGACAGCTCCAAGGATAGCAGTAGAAGCTGCTAGAGGAATATTTATTCTAGACCGTGTTGTGAAGTGTTGCCAGCAGAGCTTGTTAAGGTGGGGTGAAGAGGGACGTGAGAAATGGCCAGTGTTTTTGAAATTTTTATAGCAACACTTTTTTGGCCAAAATAAATCAAATATAGCTCCAGTAGAAACATAGTTTAATTTTCTTCACACGGTGATATCAACATTTGCTAAATATCTGCCACAAACACAGCGGTATTAGACAACAAACTTTTTAAATGAAGATAAAAAGCCATCATTAAATTCCACAAGTATTAGAATACTATTTCTATCACAATGTGAAGAAAGTTAAACTAAGTTTCTAATTAGGAAATATTATATTTATTTTGACTAAAAATATGTTTTGTTACAGAAATTACAAAAACATTGACCTTTTCTCGCGTCCTGTCTTACCACACCTCAAACCTGTATCTGTGAATATTCCTTCTCACTCCATCCCCATTTGACTAATATTACATAGTCTCTGATTAGTATGCCTCACACTGGAATGACTTCCCAATGAGTGTTCTACTCAGTGATAAGAACAATTTAAAAAAAATAGTTTGATCCAACACTTCTTACCCTAGAAAAAATCCCTTCACGCCACTGATGCTGGAAATTCGACACACACTTTCTGGGAAACGTTTAAATTAATTATGTTTATTGGAAATGGTAACTAACTACTAATTATTTTATAGCTATAGAGAAGTGAATATCTCAAAAGAGCCGTGAGATGTACAACACTAAGAAACATTCTAATTATCAGAAGAAAATATATTAAAAAAAATACCGCCACATGTAGTCAATAATTATATGGTATTGAATCAATATCACTTCATTACGAGGACAATACTGTTCGTGTTAAAAAAAAAAAATTAGAGTAATTTTTGTTTGTTCAGTTTTTTTAATATTGGGCAATCTAAGCATTGTGCTTTATCATGACTGAATAATTCATAGGAAACGTGTTCAACCATTATCATAAATTATTTGTGTCATCTCCGAGTTTGTAGTATTGTCTGAAGTGGCCTCATATGTCATATGAGATTATATGACTTTGGACTTAATCTTCCCATTTGGTAGGTTAAGTAACGTGAGTAGTAAGTTTTATAAGAGCCAAACATTTAACACACTTTACACTTCAACGACAAGTGACAAACGTTGAAAACAACAACATTTATTCATGTAAATATAAATCGTAAGAAGTTAATTTGACTCGTAAGAGAAATATCATATTTATCATGTTAATTCCCCCTTTCCGTAATATGTACTACTAGCAGTCATGCTTTTTTTTGTAGCAAATACAATCTTACTTACTAATTTTTAAGTCGGCACGACCGGTTTAAATAAGTTATTAAGCCAAGGAGGGC
>CABEEJ010000230.1:0-14992 GCA_901482245.1 Timema douglasi | reverse complement strand
CACACACACACACACACACACACACACACACACACACACACACACACACACACACACATGTCACAGTAAAAATAAAATTATTTGTGATTATAGATATATTATGCCTGAACTTTGGAAAAAAATATACAGGAGCTAGCACCAGTAAATTTTAAGATGGTAGGTTCAGAGAGGCTTCGGAACAAAATGGCGTATGAATAAAAATCAAGAAATGCATTTCCATAAAAATATTAGTTTGTTTGGCAAATGTTCAAAATTTAGAAGACACAAGTCCTTTAATAAATAAAAATAAAATTGTCACATTTATTTATTTTGTGCTCCTTTTCTTACTAATAATCCGGACTATCGCCATATTTAAACTGACTGTGTAAGTTTGAGAAAGGTTGAATTTAGTGGAAACATACTCGCATTTCTGTAAAGGAATGGAAATAAACAATTGAAAGGGAAAACCACCCTCTGTACACTCATCCAGGATTTGAGTCCAGACATCCTCGCCACCAACAAACCAGTAAAGGTGAGGTGAAGCAGACGCCTTAGCTAACGTGTTCACTGACGCACGTTCTAGTAATAATAACCTGTTTCGTTGGCCGCATGGTCTAAGGCAGTGATTCTTAACCGGGGGAGGGGGGCTGCGAAAGGTTTTTTTGGGGACCTCAAAAAATAATTTAAAATGATATTTCCTTATTACCGAAGTCAATTATCTTAAATTTTACATTCTGGAAAAAAATAATTCGATGATCGTAAGCATGTAAGTACAGTAGATTCTCAATTTTCTGGGGTTATGAAGCTGAGGGGAAGCACGGATAATATAAATCACAGCTAGTACAAATAATCGCCATTTGTTTACCATCGCCATTAAAAACTTGCTGCCCTTGGTTTCTACTTTTGAATGCGAAAAAGGATTTTCCACATTGGTAAATATTAAAACGAATCAGCGAAATCTACTCCAAATCTACCCCTGCATGTGAATTGCATTAAGTAATAAAATAATAGACAAATTATTGGAAAGTGTTCAACAGCAGAGGTCCCATTAAATACATTAATTCAGGTAAGTTAATTTATGTTTTTTATTTGTTTGTTATTATAGTCAGTAATAAAGCCACTATTTTAGAATACATCCTAATTGGTAATTAATATATTAGTAAAAACTATGAGGCCGTTAAAAATACTTTACAATATTTAGGGGGCCGTGAGTAATAAAAGGTTAAGAACCACATGGTCTAAGGCACTAGTCTCACAGTGAACTAGACCACCGATGACCGGAAGATTGAGGTTCGAATCTAGGTCAGGTGTATTGAGGGTGGTTTTACATAAATTTGTTTTCCACACTAGCTCTACACGCAAATGCGGGCACACTTCATCTGAATATAACCTTCCTAAGATGTAATTGACTTATGTGCTTTCTTTGGAATAGTTTTTTTTAAAATCATTGAGTCTTACTACCTGCTTAGGCTATATATATATATATATATATATGAATTACTTTAATGGAATAGGTATGAGTAAGGAAGCATTTTATAGATAATCTACCTGCATTTGCGAAGAAGCGGAGGGGGAAACCATTTAAGGAAAACCAATTTCAATAGAACCAACTGGGATTTGAGCGCCGATCTTCTTAAGCCAGTCTGACACGAGAGTGACGCCTTAGACCGTTAGGTCACTGAAACGAGCGAATGATGACTATTTTATTTTTTACATTCTTATTAATATTGGCCAGTAATGTGTAAATGGGTCAATTTATTAATAAAACGGGACAAAACCAAGATCACTTATAAATGAAACGCACTGGTTATACGCGCGGATAGATGTTAAGCAAGACTAGGAATATATGGTCCCAAGCTCAGCCGCTTGGAATCGAAACCCTGGACTCTGTGTATAGATTGTTAACCTCTCAACTAGTCTCGCCAGTATCTTACTTTACTCAAAGTCAACAAAAACATGAATTTAAGTGTTCCGAAAAAATTATACAATGCGAGACTTAAACAGCTTAGACAATATTTTTTCGTCTCCCCTTAAAATCTGGAAGATATCAACTTTTTTTTTTCTACGTTGTCTCTCATAGTTCTAGAAACCGTTTCGTTAGCTCTTTTTTTTACCACTCTTTCTTGTTCTTATATTTTAGTTTTAAGGCGAAGCTTTCCTAAATCAAAGAGATATAAAGTCATTTTTTTTTGTGTGAAACTTTTAAGGGTCCCCCCCCCCCCTAAACATTGTATTTTACTACCTGCTCGGGTTATACGCATCTTCATTACTCTAATGGGGTAAGGTTGAGGAAGGAAGCATTTTAGAGGAGTGCTAGCCACATTTGCATTGAAGGAGAGTTAAAAACCATTTAGGGAAAACCACCCTCAGTAGATTCGACTGGGATTCGAACCCCGTGATCAGCAAGCCGGTCTAATACAAGAGTGACCATTCAGCCAATGACGCGGGTCTAAAGGCTATACACATTGAATTACACTGATGTGATAAGTATGGAGAAGGTAAAATGCTAGAGGAAATGTATCCTCATTTGTTCCGAGACAAATTGGGAAGCCACATAGCTCTCTGACACCCCTCCCAAACTGAGATTCAAACCCCGACCTCCCTAACACCATCATATAAGATTTAATCCTCGTGTTCACCGGTCCTGTTCATGGCTACACATTTCAAATGGGATATTACGCGCACCGATAGGCAAGTAGATAAAGGCCTCAGTATAGTCTTATCTAGTTTTGCCGGTGACGGTGAAGTTTGGGTTCGAATCAGAGGTGATGTTTTAATAAATATATATATATATATATATAGCACCGTGTCTTACTACCCGTTCGGGTTATACGCTTTAAGTACTAATTATTCTAATGGATTAGGAATTGGGAAGGTTGAATTAGAGGAAGTGAATCCGCATTTGCGTGGAGGGAGAGTGGAAAACCATTTAGGAAAAACCACCCCCAGTTCACCCGACTGAGATTCGAACCTCGATCTCCCCGTCCTCAGCAGTCGAGCTCAACACGACTAGCGCGTTAGCCAACTACGCCACCGAGGCGGGCGATGTTTTAATGAATTATATTGTTTCCTATAAAATCTGTTTTTGTGAGTGGGCCAATGAACTGTCGATTTCCTAATGCCATAGAGCATAGAGCCCCGATACAATGTGGCCCCATTTCTTCTTTTTATAAACGTTGTAGAAACACAACATTAGAAATTATGACAATTGAAAAGTGGTCATTATTTGGGGAAATATAGCACGTGAAGTTGGTGTACCACAATTTACTAATTACTCACCTAAGATACATTCCTAAAAATGGTTAAATTTGCACGCCAAATATGTGCAATATTTGTCAGCACACATGTATGTTTCTGCTCATGAAAAGGAATTAAATAACCCGAGCGATCACATTTACCGATACGTATTTGTCATATATTTTGAACGTGACTCCAACAATAGATCTAAAGCCACTCACACACTTGATGTCAGTATGAAGTTTCAAATCTTTCGGTAATAAATAAAAAGATAAGTCTTAACAATTTATGTGATCTTAATTTTATTTTTGTCATAGTAAAGGTTTTGAAATTGAGATTTTTCTACTTAAGATGGTGACAATATTGAACTCTTCTGAAATGCGGCCCTTCTCTTTATTTTCAATTTTCAATGTGACCCTTATGATAAAACGCGTTTGACACGCCTGCAATAGAGTAAGCAAGTGAATATTACTATAGCACGGATGAGTGGTATCATGGGATGTCCCTATATATATATAAATTTCCCCCCTTAAGAGGCGAAGAATGAGCATTCAATGGTGAAAGAAAGTCTCTTTCTGGTGTATGGCTAAATCGTCCTAAGAAGTAACCTTTAGGACATCGAATCGTAACCGAAAGAAAAATCCCCGTAAGGCAACTTTATCGTTCATCCAATTCTCCATGTTTGGAAGGCCCATTGGCAATTTGGAGCGGCGGTTCTCAACCTTTCATTTGTTCGTGGTACACATTATATTTTGTTGCAAGTCCTCGCGCCTCGCTGAATATGCAAGTTGGTGATTATAAGCCAGGCAGCCATACGCATGCGCAGAAAGACTTTTCTCAGTTGAGCAGGAAATGCATGTGTGTGTGTGTGTCTTCTCTATTATTAGATCACAAATTGAACTTGTATGTAAGAAATGACAAGATTATCATTAATCGCTCATCTCTTTGATAGTAGACCACTAAGTTATCTGGAATAAAGATTTATTAGAGCTTTCAAAATTTTATCTTTAATATCTTTGAAAAAATTAATATAGAATTAATATGTTTTCTTTATATTCATGAAATGAAGAGTTTGTTTGTCTGCCATGGGCATTGTGCGATATCTACCACATGTAGATGACTTAAATTTTGAAAATTAGTAGCCTTTACGTAACTCTAGGCTGAAACTTTACATTTATTGATCAAATATATTTTTTATTAAAATCTGTGTAGGAAAAAGTATTGTGAAGAGATTTTTTGTCTGTCTGTTTGAAGCAAAGAAATGTATTGCGTGGTTATCACTGGCAAAGCCGAGTATTTATGTTAGTCAACAATAATATAAAGTCGAGAGTTTCGCAGCATACACAGTTAATTTCATGGCACACACTTTGAGAACCATTGGCCTTAAATGTTTTGAGATTCATGGGAAAATCTTAAATTAAAGTTTAAACATTTTAGAAATCTCGACAACTTTTTATTTATTTAACATCTAGAACACTGTCTTCTTAGTGTCCATGAATTTGCTGAATAATGTAAATTTTGTTTATATTGCGGCTTCGCTATTGAAAATTACTTTGTTATAGTCCTAGAAGTAAAAGCTTTCATTAAAAAAAAAATCGGTTGGGTATAGCTCAAAATATTGCGGTTGAAGAAATTTTCCTTTAATTAAATTACTGCTTTCCCTTCAAATACATTTGGTGGCAAATTTGGTGCTTTCATTTTTTTAAATGAAAATTTGTTCTATAAAACTCCGGCAATTAATGTCAAAAGGAATCGTTTCATGTTTTATAAGAACTTGTTATTAAAGAGATAAGATGCCTTTGTTTACTAACGTTAAACTAGGCCTCATAGTTGAAGGTACTAACCACTTTTAAAAAGCATGGCTAGCTGAATGATCAATATTGATGTAATATTTCTATCGCCTGGAAGTAATAATAGTGTTATTTGATCCCTTCCTCTTAGGCTATTGTTAGAGTCTGTAGTTCGATCCAAGGTTGTACATAATCTAAGGGGCCACAGACAAGTACTATTATAGTAAAGTAATAAAAAATGACCAAATGTAATCCCGCTTCTGTAAAAATTGACATATTCTGTTAAAAGTGACAGCTGAATAAATAACCCATGGGCTATGGCTTAGAGCTTTAGGGCTAGGCTCATAGTCAGATTGAGTAGGCCTAAAGTGTGGCGCTACACTAGATACAGGACGATACCTAGGTCTACCTAGACCAGAATAGAATGGGCCAGTTTCACACATTAAATTGTCCCATTCCATTCTTACCTAGGTTGGTGTCATCCCTAGTCATGTATTTATTGTAGCGCCACACTTGTGGCGTACTCAATCTAACTATGAAACTGGCCCTTAAAGTTTTTTATTTGGCACCGCGTCTTACTACCCGTTCGGGTTGTACGCACTTACGCTAATGTGTAATGGTAGGGTGATTGTGAGATGAAATGGCGGACCTACAGCTTAACGTGGAATCCGAACCACGGTGGAGGCCTGGCATTCCACACGTTCACAGTTGTGATTAATACACGTCTTGTCAGAGGTGAAGGAAGGGTTTGGTGATCAAATAAATCTGTGCCAGGACCAAGGATTGAACCCCGGCCGCCAGCACAGAAGTCTGACACCTTACCCCTAAACCACCAGGTCACCTCGCTTAAGTACTAATTACGCTAATGGATTAGGAATTGGGAAGGTTGAATTTAGAGGAAGTGAACCCGCATCTGAGTGGAGGGAGAATGGAAAACCATTTAGGACCCCACCCCCCCACCCCCCAGTTCACCCGACCGATATTCGAACCTCGATCTCCCCGTCCTCGGCAGTCAAGCTCAACACGACTAGCGCGTTAGCTAACTACGCCACCAAGGCGGGTCCCTTAAAGAATCTTCATTATCTTTTTGAGTTTTGGGATGAGATTCTTTCTGTCTCAATCCTATCATACTGACTTAAGCAGCAGTTTAGTATCTTTATTATAACGATGATTATTAATAATTTTATAGACGTTGTAAATAAGGTGAGGAGATTAGCACCTGAGACCATACATGCATTGCACTCTAATTAACTAGCAGGTTTACCTCGCTTGATTTCTCATCTCTGGAAAACTAAAAATACTTCCTCAACTGGGAGTCAAACCAAAGGCCAGTCTCAATTAGAGGGGTAGTAGAGATAGTAAGTGACCGAATCTCTGTCTCAATTATGTCCAAGACATTCTAATCCGTCCATAATTTCAACAAACAGAAATATGAGTAGGCTCATAGGTTATGTTATCTTCGGTTAATTACTTCACTAGTAAATTGTATTATTAGTTTATTTATAATTACATATAACACAGAGAGATAAGGATGATTAGAGTATATTAGAAAAAATAACCCACCTTAATTTGGGGATAGAATGGGAAAACCATATTGAAAGTCACATTTAAAGAACGACCCCTACCTAGCCTTTAGTAGGCCTACATCTAGCCTGTATTCAAACCCTGACCCACCAGCATAAAGCGATCAAGTGCGACATGACCGTGAACCAAACTTCAACCTGTGTTTATATTCAAGTGTAATTAAGAATAAGTTAAATCTAGCCTTTATATTTCATGATTAGTTATGGGTGGCCGCATGGTATAATGCATCTCTCTCTCTCAAATGTACTAGATTGTTGATAACAGGGAAGTCGGGGCTAAAATCATTGTCAGGTGTACTGAAGGTAGTTTTCTCCTAAATGGTTTACCACTCTCCCTCTAGGCTAATGGGGGTATACTTACCTTCCTCATCTCTAATACATTAGCGTAATTAATACATACGCGTACAGCCCGAATGGCTAGTAAAATGTGGTGTTAAAAAAAAGAGACTCAAGCTGGTCAAGTCTAGGTTCCCGGTGATAGAGAGGTTGTGGTTCGAGTCCCATCCAGGTGTAATGAAGGTGATTTTTTTACACTGCAATTGAGAACGTGGAGATCAAGGTTAGAATCTCAGTCGGGTGAACTGTCGGTGGTTTTTTTTTCAAAATGGTTTTCCACTCTCACTCCACGTAAATGTGAGTAAACTTCCTATTAATATAACAATCCTAGTTTAAAAAACCATTATTGTAATTCGTATATAAGTACATAGTACATAACCTCAGTAAGACGTGGTGCTAAATAAAAAATATGTATATTTCTCTAAACTCTCAGGCTATCTTCACCTTAATACATTTTTTTTTACCCCCCTTGGAATTCGATAGGACAGTTCTCAACACTCTTCATTTCCTGTTAGACCCCAAAAAGAGGACGATTTCATCCTTAGAGTTAAAAGAGTCGTATGTGTTATATATATTTGTGTGTGTAAGGCTGTGTTTTTGTTAGTGTTGTAGTATAATCGCCGCCACTTACATATACCTGCACGGTTTCTGCCTCAAGGAATCCCACCCACAGAGAATAACATACAGTCACCAACATTTACAGCTGCAACACACAAACACACACACACATTAAAAAACTACCTAATTGATTATATTTTTTTATCAAATAAAAAGAGCGATAAAAACAAGAGAAGTAAATTGTTTCTCAATAGCATGTTATTATTGAGTTTAAAATGGTAATAGATGACACCTTAAAACACAATCATTATGATAGTATTATTTTACTTTTTGTTATTAAATTATTATTTTTTTTAAAAAAAGGGAAGGTAACAAAAAAAAATCATTTAGGTGTGTGGCTTTGAGTAATTGTTATTTCGACCTGTTTTAATATCACTTTTATAAAACTTCCAGGAAACAAATTAATTTTTGTGGAAAATTAAATATATACGTTTTGATCATTAATAACAAACATAGTTATGTGTAATTGACTTAAATCACGATTAGTAATTGAAGGTTATCTACTGGGGGAAATGGAATAGAGTCCGGTTTTAATTCAGATTGCTTTAGTTGTTCAAATTGTCAGACAATCAATCATGAGTCCTTTCTAATTCACTTTAGATTATAGTAAGAGAGGTAAGCCTATCTGTCTCTGTTAAATTAATCAAAAAAAGCATTTGCTGAGGTCCTTTTGGGATTTGATATAGAAACAAAATTATTGTCCTGGAAAATGTGTGTAATGTGGCTTTCCCTCTTCCCTCCCTGTCTCATTAAATTGCAAATACAAGCAAATTTTCATAGGAAGGACCTTTTAGAATTATCGTTTTGCATTCAACCTTGATAATTTTTTTAAAAAATTACTAGTTTTTTATTTATCTTACTACCCATTCTGGCTATACGCTTAAGTACTAATTACGCTAATGGATTAGGAATTGTGAAGGTTAAATTCAGAGGAAGTGAACCAGCATTTGCGTAAAGGTAGAGGGGATAACAATTTAGGAAAAACCACCCCAAGTTAACCCGACGGAGATTCTAACTTCGAGCTTACCTTCATCGGAAGTCTAGCTCAACACGAAACTAGCGAGTTAACTGACTACACCACCGAGGCTGGTGACATTTTATTAGTGTTATTATTTTAGAGGTATTGATAATATCTTATTAAAATCATTAATTATCACAAATCACATGACTTGACGTATGGACATTGATCCCTAAATTTGATTAAAGTAACACAATTTTTGCTTAAGTGAGTTATTAATGGACATATCTTAAAGCTAGAAAAAAATATTATATTTACGTACACGTAGCCATACATCAAATCATTTTATCTGTAGCTGTCAATTTTGATAGATACTCTCAGTTGATATGCAGTAACACTAATAATATTGTAGCATTTTATCAATGTTGAATGCAAAGAAATATGTTTATATTTTCTTAGAGGTGCTCCAAATATCCATTTGTAAGAAAAACAAGTTATAGGTAAAATAATGACTCCGTGTAAGTTGCGTCTGTAGGTGTTAGCACCCGTGTGTGTTTGCGCCCACTTTATATTCAAATAATTTTTATTGTTATAAAGAAGGTAAATGTTTGTATTTACAAAATTTGTCTATGCTACTTCCTTTAAAAAATATTTAATTTTTGTTTATTTTCCCCCTACCAGAATAGATATATCATATTAATGACTAACCTAACCTAACCTAGCCTAACAACATTCCTTCATACTAGTAATTCTGAAACAGGACCAATCAAAATATAAACGTCATATACGTCCTCTTAATGATTTACAGTTGCTAGTATCAAGTCTTTGACTCGCCGATGGTCGTGAACACTTAAGGTTTATTTTAGGCGGATGCTAAGGCCTCCGATTTTCCAAAAGGTGCTACCAACACGCCACCAATATAATACGGTAAAAGAGCGGTCTATAAAAAATATAAACACTTTTTTTGCTGACAAAATTGAAAATGAAATTATTCTTTATATTATTTGTGTCATTTCAAATGTATTTATACTATCTATCATTAGTGACAGTTACAAACTACGTGATTTGACGTATGAATATAAGAAAGTAGTTTTAGTAACTTTTGTAACTGCAAAATACTGTCCTTCCTAGATTTATGCCTAAATAAATTTATTACCAGAGTTATCTGACTTCTTATCCAAGAATGTATGGAATCCAATACACATTGATCTTAGCTCGGAGTTATGAGGAAACCTTCGTTTCTTTCAAATGAGTAATAAATACACGTAGTAGACGAAATATTTATGACTCAATTAAGTGTAATATAATTCTTCTTACACACCACAGTTAATGCCCGCTGCAACCATTTAGAATGAACTGATTTAAATAAAAAGAGATTTACCTTAATTTTTACCTTCATAATATATTTTTTTAAATAAATCTGTAAGATGGAAACATGAAGACTTGTTGATCTTTCTAAAACACTTAATAATGTGTCTATCTATATTATAAAATATTTTATCAGAAGAAATGTAGTATTCTAATTTGGACCTTGAGCTCAGTATTTACAAGTACATATTTTTCTAAACCTTGATTTTTATAGGAAGCCCACTTCTTACTACCAACATTGATTGCATGTCACTAAAATTTGTCACTCTAGAAATATGTAATATTTTATTTATTAGTTATAAAATCAATTTAAATATTTATCAAAACTGCCAATAACATTTTATAATGGATTACTATATAATTTATATTTACATAATTATTTAAACGTACTAAGAATGTAATTAATAAAATCATAATATATTTTGTTCCGTAACTGTGGCTGCATTAGTTTCCAGTATTTAAAAAACCTGTTTCTTATGAAAATCAAACTATAGTTTATATCCCATCGGTGTCTAAAACTTTTTTTTTTTTGCCCTGTTTGATACTATAGTAATTACTTCACTTAATTCTTAAGTCGTGTTTAGAAAGTGCCCATTAAAAACATCACAAAAAAAATATATCAACAAATAAGAGTGATCATGTGGGTTTTCCAAATGGGGGGTGAATTTGGAGTCTCATGTTCCGGTAGTGTGGCACCCTCTCCTCCCCGAGAGAAAATTTCAGGAATTTAACCTTGGGGGAGGGAATTTTATAGGACCCCTACACGATCAGTCCGACTGTCAGTCTTAATAAAGTAATAATTAATACTGACAGTATGATTTATCGTGTAGGGGCCCTATCAGAACATCTGAATATAATTCTGAGCTTTATGAGAATATAATATGTATAATTATGAGTTTAAAGATCTAATTTTAGCAAAAAGGTTTTTGAAAAACTAACAAAAAATAAAACTTAGTTGTTTCTGAACACATCGAAAAGAAACATTATATTTCCCCCAAGTTTATTGAACAGATCAAAACGAAAAGAAAGCTGTTGTAGAGGGAATGGGAGGAAATCTACGTTTTATAATTTTATCTCTGTTAACTCGGGTATTGATGATTCAAAGTTGTTAATAACAAATTACAGAAAAATCCCCAAACACACAATTTATTTTTTTCATAATTAAAAAGAGTGCTGATATTCCAGAGTGACAAAGGGGGTTGGATTCCCCTTATCTCTTATTTAAGGGTGTCCATGCTAACAAAAGTTTTTAGGTGATAGGTTCAACACAAGGATTTGATATAAGGGGTAAGGATGAGGCAGGCCACTTAGTGTAAATACAACCACAAAAAAAAAGTGTATAAAGAGGAAATCTCATTGAAAAAAACCCCACCATTATTGAAAAACTATATAAAGTGCATACAGCTGAGATTCAAACGCTGACCTTTCATTCAATGAGAGTTTATCACCAAAGAATGGTTGATTAGCGCTGCTGGTGAGAAAAACGACAACTGTTTATTGTGATAGTTATGCACAGTTAGCAATATTTATGATGCTTGTATTAATTAATACATAAAACATATTTCCATATTTAATGTGAGGGGAAAGGAAACGCGAGCTAAGGTAGTATTTTTAGAGTTTTTATAACAATACACGTACATCCATTTAACCAAAATTAGTAAAATATTACTTATGTAGAAGCTTTTGTTTTAGAACCGAGTCTTACTGCCGGTTAAGATTGTACGTATATGAACCAACCATAATAGTGAGCTCAATATGAGGAAGTCTAATTTATAGGAAGTGTACCTACATTTACGTTGAAGGAGATTGGAAAAACATTTGGGGAAAATAACCTTCAGTGCAGCCGACCGGGATTCAAGCCCAAATCTCCCTGTCAATTTTCTTCTTATAATAATCTGTTCAGTTATTGAATATTTGTCATGGATTAAAGCGACATTCGACCAGTTTTTTAAATGAAGATAAAAATGTCCTATTGAAATTTCGTAGTGCCCATGACAAATAACTTATTCAATAGTTATTTATCTCACTATTTGTATAGAATTAAACAAAAAAGTAAATTCTGAAGAAATCTTCTATTTATTTTGACCAAAAAGGGGTTTTTTCTATAAAAACTGCAAAAATACTTACCATAGCTCACCTTCCTTTCAACTCTACCTTAATGAGTGATTTTATAAATAGTGTTCTTATGTTTACAAACCAGCAGACGCGTTAATTGGTTGCGACTTTGGGAATTAATTCTTCCCTCTTCCCTTCGTGTTAAAAACGCCGTGTGAAAGGAGCTGTAATTTATAAGTCCTCATCTTGGTGCCGTAGATTATTTAAAACGGCACTCTTAACCGGGACGTTGGTAAGCCCAAAAGAAAACTTAGCCCACCCGTATGACTAAAGTGCTAGAACGGTAACCCACGAGCATAAGGGACTAGCGTTCGACTACCGTTGGCACTGACAAAAATATCTCCTCTATTTTTGTAGGTACTTCTTGTCCTATTATAAAATCAACAGTTAGTGACCAATTTTTATAAAAAGGGAGGTGATATTTAGAAAAGTTACTAGATCTCCTTTCACTTATTTATATGTCAAGTCATTTTATTAGAAACTGTCACTTTTGACTAATTGTATTCATACTAAAATAACAACAAAAGAAAAATATTGTCAATGTTGGTAGCAAAAAAATACTTTCACATTTTCTAAAAGGCCCTTTCTTTGGTAATTGTACTTTAATTGTGAGCTAGGAAAATGTAGGCTATACATGCTCAGGAACTGGCCAAGTAAATTAAACTTTTTTAGCTTTTGGAAAACTCGGGGGGGGGGGGGAGGGGGGGAGCCAGCCCTTATCCTTTTTGNGGGGGGGGGAAGGGGGGTAGCAAGCCTTATACTATTTGTTTTATCCCTCTCAGTCCATAGTCGGTAGTGTAGTTTATATCTACTTACACAATTATTCTATTGCGTTGATCAAGATCACACTGAATGCATTAAAATTTGCCATAGATTGACATATTTTACTATGATGGCAGAAGGAAAACTGTAGAAACTCATCACTGTCTTAATTTGTGTTTGTTTATAAAGTTGTTTTTGTTATTCACCCCACACCCGCCAGTCGCGCTAGTTGTCCACGTGTCCTTGCCCTGACCGTGGTATTAGGCTGCCAGGACTCGTGAGGAGGTGGCTTTACATCCGCCCGGGTCGATTTCACCCGCTCGGCCCGACCAAGTATATATAACAATGTAACAGAGATAAATGATGGTCATCTTGGGAGGTCCTTCCACAGAACAAACTTAACCTACTTGCGCGAATACAGTCTTTGTAGAAGGGGAGAGAGGAGAGGACGACGCCTCATTCGGGAAACATGCAATTCATGGTGTTTTATGGTTTGTGGGGAAGGAGAAAGGGAGGGGGAGTGAAGGATGTTGGACGATTTCAAATGATTTAAATAAAAAAAAAAGCTTTTGATGACTTTTATGTTAAGCTGTAAACATATTTTCTTTGAATACCGCTTATAAAATTGCTGGTTTACAGTCACTTAAACTTTTGCACTTTTTAAGCAATATTATGATAAATATGTACTACCATTAATATTTTATAATTGGGCCTTAATTATTAGTTTCCTATACATATAATAAACGCATATTTTTAAAAAAAGTTAGCACTAATCTAAGGAAGAAAGGTATTGAGAAATAACTTATGTAGGCGCATTGACGTGGAAAAGAGATAGGAATATCACAGTGATTAAAAATAAAATAAAACTACCTCCAGCCCACCTGAACGAGATTCGAAACCCACCCCTCTCCATCACCGGTAATCCAATGTACTACCTGGCATAATCTCAGGTAGACATGCTCTGGACTAATATTACGATCAAATATTTACAGACACAAATATCAGACTCTACCCTACATAACCAAACCTAACTTCTGGCAGATACATACTGGACATAATACTACGACCAAAGTTTGTAGCTCTCAGACTTTTCAATAGTACACAACAATACAAGTACAGTAGTCTACTAAAAATCATAAATTAATACAACTCCAAGTAGCTAATTTTCAGCTTCCCCTTAAAACGTATAACATATCTAGCCACCAGCACTGGTGAGCACGCAGAATAAATGCCAAGCTCCCCTAGTCTGGTTTGCCAATGACAGGGAGGTCGGGGTTAGGATCCAGGCTGGGCTTATGGAGGGTGAGCTTTCATACTTATTTTCCCACTCTCCTTACAAAAAAATGCGGGCACACCTCTATAAGATCTAACCAACTCATCTCTAGCTTATTAATGTAATTAAATTCCATTAAGTTAGGATGTAGGAACTCTAGAAAAGGTCAGTGTTTTTGCAGTTTTTATGGCAACATATTATTTTTTCCAAAACAAATAAAACATTGCTCCAAAAGAAACAGAGATTTTAATTTTCTTCCCATGGGGTTATCAACAGTTGTTGAATATCTGTCATGAGATAACTTTTTAAATTCAGAGAAAAAGTTGTCCTTAAATTCCAGAATACCCTTGACAGATATTCAATAAATATTAAGGTCACGATGTGAATAAGATTAAAATCCATGCTGATATTGGAGAATTACTCGATTTATTTTGGCAAAAAAGACACGTTTTGATACAAAAACTGCGTCCCCTACACTCCCACCTTAACCTGTACGGGTATCACGACACATAGCAAATAATAATAATAAAAGCTAACATATCAAATGGAGTGAAATCAATCAGTTAGTCGAGAAATTACAGGTTTCGGCATGTCCAGACGCACTCACCACTCATCACTAACGACCGCCTGGGGACAGATCACTGCCAACTCTATATACCTATCATTTATTTCCCCGCCAATAAATACTTACATTAGCATCATGACTCACAGTGACCCAATCATTTCTCGAGTGTACCTTGGGCTGTAAAGCTATAAATTATCACTAGATTTACATTCCTTCCACGTGGCAAGATGTCTCGATGTCTCTTAGAACTATCTTTTTGTGTGTGTAGAGGAATGTAATAAAAATAGTTTCAGGCTTCGATAACAGAGAAATTTCATTTATTTAAAAAATATTATTATTATTATTATTAGCACCGCGTCTTACTACCCGTTCGGGTTATACGCACTTACGCTAATGTGTAATGGTAGG
>CABEEJ010000229.1:319908-356383 GCA_901482245.1 Timema douglasi | reverse complement strand
GACGAGCCTACACTTGTATCTTTTATAATTTTAACCTACTAATATTAATCTGAATGAACTCAACTTTAATGTAGTTGTCTCCTAGACTCTTATTTACCGATCCAGACTATTTTTGTATCTTATTTATTAACATTTTGTCAACAATTGTAGTTTCTATTAGGTAGGGCTACTGGAACTCCCCCTTAGGATGATTTTAAACATAATTTCTGAACATGATAAATTTACATTAAATTTATTTGTATCTATCTATAAAGTTTATTTAAAGCAGGTAATTTTTCATATCATTAATAATATCACTCTATATTTATTTACTGGTCAATAATATTCAGCATTCCCATGCATATATTGTTCGTATAATACACTCTAAGAAAGCTCTAATGTGCACAGACAATTGTGAATTTTTTTATTATTATTCTTTACACAGTAATAAATAATCAAACATGTATAATATTTTCATAAATTATTAGTATTAAGCATTAATCAATAAAAATGTACAATAAAAAATTTGGGCTCTAGGAGCCTCCCTCTAGGTAAAACCTGGAACAAAATATAGCATAGGATTGCTAGGGTTAAGCCTAGTTTATATTGTAACACAACATGTTGGCCAACACGATCCCAACAAGTTGTGTTACAATATAAACGCATTCCCAGCTTGTTGGGGATGTTGGCCAACATGTTGGTGTTGGGGGAGCCGATTAGAGCCAACAAATTGTGTTGGATCATTTGTTGGGGATAATAAACGACCAACCCAACATGTTGGCTGATTTGGGAGGTTCTGCGCATGCGTTAGAGAGTCGAGTCGGTCTCTACTCTTGGCAACGCACATGATTTGTGTCAATAGATAAGGCCCCCATAAAGCGCAGAGCTGTAGCAAATTTTTCTCCCTGAGTCACAACAATTTTCCTTTCCAAAGCCCACATATGACATGCGTAAAAAGTTATCAAATCCACTTTGTGAGTGTAGGTCATTCATTATTCTCATGTACGCACCTTTAATCTGACGTTTAAAAAAAACTGCAACCCCCCCTTCCCCCGTTTCTTACGTTTTGGTGGGGTTTTTTTCAAGAGTACACTTCCTGTCAACACAATAAATGAAGAAACGGCAAGTAATACGTCGTTATCCATGGTTAGAAATGTGTAGAATGATTAAAAACTAGCGGAGGATCCAGTATGTTGTCCAACAAGTTGGTGACAATAATCACAGCTTACTTTTCCTCGTGTGTTGAGTCCAACTTGTTACATAATAAACGAGGTTTTAGGAGCATGTTTATTATATTGATGAAGAAATGTTGCAGATATAAACAGTAGACGAACAGGGCGCACCGCGAGGGCATCTCTCTACCTCCCTCCCCTCACACAAAAACCTCGTATTTCCTCATCATTATCCGCTATTATCCAAGCATTTCCACATTCGCTGCACACTTAAAACCTCTACTTTCACAAGCACCCTGTTCGTTGTGAGGTCACTGTAGATACTAGCAGACGTAAAGGTTGGCACACATGACTATGACTAGGGGTGCTCATGCAGGATAGGTTTCAATGACCACTGTGGTGTAGTGCACATTATATTTTTTATTCCCTTTTTATCAATCTGGTTTAACGTTCACTCTCCAGGCGAATGCTGAATGGCTCCGACCCCCATGATTTTGCTTTATTTGTTGCGGCAACCTCTGTGCGGATGGGGTTTTGCTGGCTGTGAACGTTAAAGAAGCGATATTACCAGTATGTTCAGTGATGAAAAAGATACCTTCTCCCTGGTTCTTATTGCCTGTTCTAGTACCAATAATGACTACCAGCAGCATACGCCTACGTGTTGGTCTAATTAGTATCTGTGTATTAGCTTAACATAGGATCGTAAGGATTTTACATTTCAATTTTCATAGGAAGGTCCAATGTGGCAGCTATAGTACGATTTTGGTAGGAAGAACAGTACAAGTTAGTTAATAAAGTTACTAAAACAATTGTTATATATTCATACATCAAGTTATGTAATCTGTAGCTGTCACTTTTGATAGATATTATCAATGCCTGTAAGATAACACAAATCATATAAGAAAATGTTATCAATGTTGGTCGCAAAGAAATATGTTTGAATTTTCTCTACTGTTCATCCAACCAAAATCAGGGTATACAATAATTAGTCTACTAGATCTACTTTCATATACTATTATTATTATTATTATCATTATTATTATTATTAGCACCGCGTCTTACTACCCGTTCGGGTTATACGAACTTACGCTAATGTGTAATGGTACGGTGATAGTGAGAGGAAATGGAGGACCTACAGTTTAACGTGGAATCCGAACCACGGTGGAGGCCTGGCATTTCCCACATTCACAAGATGTCTTNTGTCTTGTCAGAGGTGAAGGAAGGGTTTGGTAATCAGATAAATCTATGCCGGGACCGAGGATTGAACCCCGGCCGCCAGCACAGAAGTCTGACACCTTACCCCTAGATCACCAGATCACCTTTCATATACTCATTCGCTAAGTCGTGTGTTATGCAGTTGTCACATTTGATAGATACTATCAATGCCCAAAAAATAACACTACAAAATGATATTGCTGTCGGAGGTAAAAAAATATGTTTGTACTTTCCCTAAGAAAATCGGACTGTACAGATTGTACAATCAGTATCGAAACAGTTTAGTTGGTAGCGTTGGTCCACACCAGCCCAGCTGGCAGGACTGTCAAGAAAGACGTTGCCACATCGCTTTACCCTAGTTTTTTATACTCCTCTACCCACATGATATAAACAACTCACAGCTGTCCATGTCAGGGTGGAAAGGGGGCGGGGGGAGATTTAAATCTGGACGAAAAAACAAGTCTACACTTTATACATATACTGTATGTGCACAAGCTTGTGGTATCAACAAGTGTGTCTTGGCCAGGGTGCGTCTCCCCTGGAACAAACTGTCATTAGTAAAGTTTGCTACAGTTATAAGAGATGATCATTTTATAGAAAATTTTCCTCAGTGGCGGCTTGCAGCCCATAAGGCTGGTGAAAGGGCTGGATTGGGGGAGGCGGCACCTATAAATTATTACATATTTACATAAACAAAAATCAAATAATGGGTTGGGGACAAGCTGTTAACAAAATAGGCCTACTTAACTCAACCTTACACTATTTTAACTATCTTATTCTTACTGATGATAGTCTATACTAAAAAAACAAATAATGGCAATTAGAGATATGGGTGATTTTACGAAAAAGGGAAATATTAAGTCCTAAACAATTTACTAGTAATAAATATTTAAATTATCTCATATAGCATTTATACAAAGTTTATTGTAGGCTAATGGTTATAATTAACATGCATTATTGACAATTTGTAACCAATACATTTAATTAAAAATTAATATATTTCTCAACTCCATGATGTGTCCCAACCTCAACTTTTGGGCAGCTTTAGTCTAAAATTAAAGTAGACATAGAGATAAATGTGGAGGCACAAAAATAGTTATAACTTGAAAATAACACAAATAAATTGCATTTTGATATTTATTATAAGACTGTAAAGAATATATAATACGTGTCCCCTATCTTTATATCTCAACCCCATGGAATGAGTGGTAGTTCCTTTTACTCCAAATTGTGTGTTGAAAAAATATATATCTCAGCCATGTTGTATTTCTAGTCACAATGTATTTGTTTGTATGATATTTATTTTGAATTTTGTTAAAAGAATAAGAACTTGCAGAGAGAGTATGCTTATTACTTCTCAACACAATAGTTTTAATTCGGTCCTAGCTACTAGCATGTTTTAATTATATTTATTTGAAAAAGGGTACTTAAATGGTAGTGAAGAGTTATTTAAATATCCAAAATGATCTTGCCAAAACTTGGCTCAACAGCCATGTTGAAACTAATATTTCTAAACTCCATGGCAAACTTAAAAAGTGAGAAGCCATGGAGTTGAAAGGGAACCATGTAGTTGACAAGAATCACAAAGGCAACAAAAGGGTCAGACATATTTATTACCATAAGACATCCCAAGTTTATATTTAAAAATAAATATGTTAGGGTTACTTCTCTACATTTCAATAGTTTTTTTGATCATAAATTTAAAATGTATACCTGGCCTTATGTCCAATTATCATAATATGAGAAAAGTTCACTTTTAAATGTCTATATATTGATCAGACAAATGTAATACAACTTCCAAATGAAATAAATGTACAATTATTCATTTTAATATTGTAATCACTCAAACACTTCCTAGTAATTTAAAATTATTATTTTTTGTATTTATTTATATTAATCTTTTGTTAATATCCTCAACTCCATGCCAGTTATTTCAACTCCATGTGACGTGAAAAGTTTGAATTGAAATATTCCATGAGGATTAAAATGTTCAGCTCTGCTATGGTTCTCACAGTGATATACACTTAGGATGTAATAGCTAAACAAATTTTTAAATCCTCTAACACATTTTTACATTCATTTTGCTGCACTATTATATGGCATTTATGTAGAATAACCCATAAACACTACACCGTAAAATTGTCAAATCAATGAATCCCAGAGGAAGGGAATTTATTCGTGTGAAGGCTTTGATTATAGTTTTTTTAATACCGCGTCTTACTACCTGTTAAGGTCATACGCGTATGTACTAATTAGGTTAAATAGTTAGGGATTAGGAAGGTTGAATTTAGAGGAAGTGTACTCGCATTTGCTTGAAGAGAAAGTGGAAAGCCATTATGTAAAAACCACTCTCAGTACACCCGACAGAGATTAGAACACTAGTCCCCCTGTTATTGGCAGTCTGGTTTAACAATAGAGTGACGCCTTAGACCATGTGGCCACCAAAGCAGGTGATTATATTGATATTGAGGTAGTAACATATCCGACTTACAGCAGTCAACGTCTGTGGCATATTCAACTACCATGCGATGTAGTCAATAAGTGAATGTGAGAAAATAATCTGAAGGGTACAGGGTAAAAGAGGGATGGGGAGGGGCTGGAAGACACATTTTACACACTTTCCAGGACAACTTGTATATCTTAAGCCCCATAAAATTCCCAGCTAATACTTTATTCAATTAATTTAAATAAGACAGATACCATTTTTTTAACCATAATCTAAAGTGCATTAGAAAGTTTTCATGATTGTCTAACAGATGGCAGAACTAATTCAATTTTAGTTAAAAATGGACTCTGGTACTCTGTACCCTTAAATTGGAATCGCTTTTATTGATTTGTTGAAAAGAGTTGAAATTTCTTCTTTCAGAAAAAAATGAGTTAATTTTTTTTCCATACTGGAGATTTTAAGGGAAATGGTAAGGGAAGATTTTCCATCTCCCATCTCTAGGCAGAGTTTCGATTGAAAACTTTAATATTTGGCCTAACACCATGGTTATTAAATACATGTGTAACACTAAAGGTAAGAGGTGTGGGAGAAAGGTTGTTTAAAGGATGTGCAATCACATCAGCGTTGAAAGAGGATTGGAAAATCTTAGTGATATGTCACGTAATGAACCTCCCTCCCTCCTTTTCAGTACATTCAGCTGAGCTTCGAACCTCGACCTCACCGTTACCTTGCCGATTACGAGAATTTAAGCTCTAGGGCCAGTTTCATAGTCAGACTTAGCACGCCTCTAGTGCGCCGCTATATACTAAATACAACACGACACCTAACTAAACCAGGATGGAATGAGACAGTTTCTCATATAAAACTGGCCTTAAGGAGGAAACCCACAATGACCGGACAGCAAAGCAGGGCACATGACACGGGCCTTAGCTAGCTCACAATGACCGGACAACAAAGCACGGCACATGACACGGGCCGTAGCTAGCTCACAATGACCGGACAACAAAGCACGGCACATGACACGGGCCGTAGCTAACCCACAGTGACCAGCCAGACTCAGCACATGACACGGGCCGTAGCTAGCTCACTATGATCAGTCAGCAGAGCACGGCACATGACACGGGCCGTAGCTAGCTCACTATGATCAGTCAGCACAGCACGGCACATGACACGGGCCATAGCTAGCTCACTATAACCAGTCAGCACGACACGGGCCGTAGCTAGCTCACTATAACCAGTCAGCACGACACGGGCCGTAGCTAGCTCTATATGAACAGCCAGCACAGCACGGCACATGACACGGGCCGTAGCTAGCTCACAATGACCAGTCAGCACGGCTCGGCACGGGCCGTAGCTAGCTCCATATGAACAGCCAGCACAGCACGGCACATGACACGGGCCGTAGCTAGCTCACAATGACCAGTCAGCACGGCTCGGCACAGGCCGTAGCTAGCTCCATATGAACAGCCAGCACAGCACGGCACATGGCACGGGCCGTAGCTAGCTCACAATGACCAGTCAGCACAGCACGGCACATGACACGGGCCGTAGCTAGCTCACTATAACCAGTCAGCACAGCACAGCACGGCACGACACGGGCCGTAGCTAGCTCTATATGAACAGCCAGCACAGCACGGCACACGACACGGGCCGTAGCTAGCTCACTATGATCAGTCAGCAGAGCACGGCACATGACACGGGCCGTAGCTAGCTCACTATAACCAGCCAGCACAGCACGGCACATGACACGGACCGTAGCTAACCCACAGTGACCAGCCAGCAGGGCACAGACAAAATGTTTGTAGAAACTATTTGTAAGTCCCAGTCGAAATGGGATTGGGTGCAGTTTGTGAATTGGAGGAAGAGCGCGAAAAAAAAAGCACCATAAACACATTTTCTGGGTGCATAAGATATTTAAGAAGAGGAGGTATTATGGTGAATTCCCCCATCTTTTTTTCAGACCTGTTAAAAGACGAGACAAAAATTTGCTTACATTTTCGTATGTCTCGAAAGAAGCCTTATGAACTGCTTCGCCTCTTCCATTGTTAAATAACTATTCGTAGTTTCGAATGAATATGAATGGGAAATCTATCACAGTTTCTATAAGGTATTCGTCTAAACTAATAATTACATAAACAAAACAAAATAACGTCGCCTCCTCGTGGTCATAGACGTACTGGCCGTTCGAGGTCGACGGATCTAATTCCTTAAGAGGTAGGCCTATTATGGCCTTTCCGTTGCTGTGATCGTTGGTCATGGGGTTCCCTCCTTTAGACCGTGTGATCACCGCTTCGAGGGTTTTAGATATATTTTCCCCGGTGTTTCAAACACACAAGGCTGAAATCCCCAGAAAACCAAGAAGGGCACTAGCGCTAGTTTGAACTTAAAGATAATCTACATGAGAAAAAAGGGGGGAGGAGGAGGGTGGTTTTTAGACGCAAGCTTTCAAGAGTTAATAGAGTTAATAGAGTAAATAGAGGAACTTGATGATTGGAAAACAAACCAGTACACAACTTACGATTAGGGCTACGTACGTACAGTAGTCCCATGGCTTCTTTGGTGCTGACTGACAGCTCACAGCTGACTTCTGACAGTCAACATTTAGGTATATAGCTACATTTTTACTGTCAGACGTGACAGCTGCTAAGCACATGTTTTTGCAGATCATCTGGTTTAGCGTAGGGATACATAATTTGGTCTGGCAACTTTTCAAAACTGTCAGTCAGCACCAAAGAAGCCATGGGGCTACTGTATGTACGTTCATAATGCATATCAGAAACATGTTTTCTCTGTTACCTGATACTACCAACATACATACTGATCAACACATCAGGATCTATGAAATGGTAATATTAAGATTGATATTGTAGGTTTTATAAAACTATACAGTTAAAATGGATTCTGTTAGGAAACACCTTCTAGGATTTTTTTGTTGTTGTAAAATTACTAATAAAATTCTATTTTATAAGTATATATCAATATATATCAAAAGTGACAGATGCAGGTCACACAAGTTGGCGTATGAATATATAAAGATGGATTTAGTAACTCTTCTGTAAAAAAAAGTTTCTTCCTATCAGAAGCGGACTGTACGTGACAGTATAATATTTAAGTTAACATTGCTTGGAACAACGCTTATAATAAAATAGACCAGATTTAGTACAAAAATATATATAAGATACATACTTTGCAATTTTTTTTTAGCATTGTGTCTTACTACCCATTCGGGTTTTATGGTTATGTACTAATTACGCTAGTGGTTTTAGGGATGAAGGTTATATTTATAGGAAGTGTACTCACATTTGCGTGGAGGGAAAACGGAAAACCATTTTGAAAAACATCCTACAGAGATTCGAACCTCGATCTCCCTATCATCGGTTGTCTAGTCTACTACGAGAGAAGCGCCTTAGACCATGCGGCCACCAAAGCAAGTTTTTGCAAATTCTTTTAAAAAATAGTTATGAGTTAATCCACCCTAACAAAGCCTAGCTTTACACGCGTCATGGTATTTTTGGTATAGTAAAGATTTAAATAAAACGTGTTTGGCATCCCGTTAAGTAGCTAACTATGCTCCTAATGTAAATGATTAAACCTGATTTGTGCTTAATTTCTCCCCTTTCAAAGTATTGATGATGGAGATGTAGGGAACACGAGGAAAGGGCAGTGTTTTTTGCAGTTTTAAAATAATATAAATGTTTGGTTAAAATTAATAAAACATTGCTCCAGTGGGATAATAGAGTTTATTTTTCTCCTGAAATTTAATGACAACTTTTTCTCTTCGTCTAAAAAGTTCGTCATCTAATGCCGCTATGCTAATGACATATTCAACATCTGTTGATATTATCATGTGATGTTTGTACTGAAGCAATATTCTATTTATTTTATCTAAAAAAGTTTTGCTATTAAAAATGTAAAAACACGGATCTTTTCTCGCGTCCACTACAGCCGCACCTTAAGGTAGTCAGTCGGTGGCTCAGGTGGTAAACAAGCCGACTTTGGCTCAATGAGTTTTAAATCCCGAACCCGGATGAAAATGAAAGTAAAAGCATGTGGTTAGATTAATGTGATAGTAAGAAATAACACTGGTATTTCATATTGTTGACAAATGATTGATTCTAAGCGCACTTGAAATCATTTTCTCAAAGTTTTACTAAAAATATTACAGTGACATTGGACTTCTCGGAACTTTATATATGTGAGAATTGTTTGTATCTCTGGTACACACAAGTGCAAGTAAAAATACAAAAGTGCGTAACTAAGAGTAACCATTAACTAATCGTTATGTTATATAACTTTACTTACGATTTTAACTTGACTTGAAAGATTAAATAAAGCTTCGCAACACTTTTAAATAGCGCTTCCACACGAAATATATTAACAAATCTTTTGCAAGTTCAAACACACTCCACTCACGACCGCTAACATTCACAATACAACATAAAACGCTCCAGATGATGGCTGACAATTTATGAATGAAAACAAGACGTGTGATTGGCTGTATCTTTCGTGCCCTTTGTTGAGTTGAGGTCAAATACTATGATTGTTTGATTTTGATCCCATTGCGATGAAACCAACAGTTATGGTAATATTCACCATTGATAATCCCCCAAATGATTTTTTTCTTGTGAATTCAAGGAAAAATTAATGCCCATGTTTGCAAAAAAATATTTTGGTTAATTTGACTCTAGCTGTGTTTAATTTTGGTCCTAAGTGCGGCCATATTGTAAAGTTTCAGCTGATACTAAAGTGAGTATAACTTTGAAAATTTAAAGATCCATCAATATTAAGTCTTGAATAAAGCTGAGGCAATTTTTTACACTTTTAAAGACGTTTATCTTAGCTTACAAATAAGTTTATATAAAAAACTAATGTGCTCTTCAATTTTTTTTCGAATGAATTCTTTAGACGAATTGACCCTTAGAGGGCAAAGGATTTTAATTTCTTTAATTCTTAAAGATGAAAAACAGCCTAAAATTTCAAATAGAGAAAAATTATTTTTAATAATATTAATGTATTTTTTATAATTTTTCTATAACATTTTTTGGGTAAGTGGATTAGTTCTAACCTAACCTTTATTCCATGGGATATCAAGATTTTTCAAATTATTTGGACAAGTCTACCCTTAGTAGTGCAAAGCATTTTGATTTCTTTAACTTTGTAAAGATGAAAAGAGGCGTAACATTTTCAATAATCAGAGATGTTTGGTAATTTATATTAACTTATGCATGTAAATATTAGGTAGGCTATATTCTTTAAACTGAAAAATCATACTTGGATACTGGAATTGAACCCGTTATTTTTAGCTTAGTAGGCTAATGTTCTTAACACAGCTATCCAGGAGTCATCACTTGGCCAGGGTCATTTTATACTCGTATTTCAAGGCAGAGTTTGTGGTGGATGTGAAAAAATTGTCATCTACTTACGAGTGATCAATTAAGATTGCAAGCTATCAAATAATGCAACCGCCATTGACTCGAGAGGGCATTATGATGTAAATAGTACAACATTGTATGAATGCATTTATAATGGAGTAAATAGCTTAATACCTTGGTGGTCTTTGGCTAAAGTGCTCGCTTCTGGATCCGATGTTTGTGGGCTCAAACCTAGTCGGGATCGATGAAATTTTCTTGAACATTAGCATAGATTCCTTCAGACGGGGAGTAAATCCGTTGGTCCCTTGTCGATTGTGGCATGTAAAAGAACCTTGAAAGGTATGTGATAATACCTTTCCCATTAAGATTAATAGGCCCCCTTCTCTCGTTTGTAGAAATTCTCATGTTCTGATATATAATCACTTGTTTCAGAAAATGCATGTTAATACCTCAAATAAATGCAAAAAAAAGTTAATTAGTACGGCTACATAATTTAGATATTACAGCAAACAACATCATTTGATTGGGTTAATGAATTCAAATATTTAGGAACAATTTTAACGAGTGATAACAATATTAGACTGAAAATTAGGGAAAGAATAGTCGGGGAAATGATTGTTATTACTCGGTCAGTAAGTTATTGGCGTCCCTCCCGCTGTCAAGAAATGTAAAACTCAGAATATACAAAGAAGTAATTTTACCGATTTTCTATGGGTGTGAAACGTGGTCTTTTACCATAAATGGCAAAAAGAAAATTATAGTGGGGAGTGGAGGAGGCTACATAATGATGAGCAGCATAACCTGTTCTGATCACTAATCAATGTTGGGTAGTAAAATCTCATTGATTGTTGTGGGTGGGTCATGCAGCGCAAATGGGAGTATCTAGAAACACATTCAAGGTGTTGAATGGCAAACCCGATGGGAAAAGACCACTGGGAAGACCCAGACTCAGATGGGAGCAATGTAAAGATGGGTAGCACCATTTGGAAGAATTTGTTGATGTCATTATGAGCTTATGTCAGCCACAAAACTACTGTTTTTTTTTGTATCGTTAGTTACTTTATTATATTTACCACTCGAAGAATCTGTTTTAATATGCTAATATAAAATACAGCAGAGATGTTCTAGTTAATAATTCAATAGTAGTAACTATAATACTAATATATGTATGAATGATAACTATATGTAGTGGTATTGTTCTTATCAAGCTGTTTATTATTTTATAATAGTTTTCCTTTATATAATATAATATTAGGATACAAGTCATTGCTGAACAATCAGACTTTTAGGATTTTTGCTCATTTATTGGCGCACGTTCTTCAATTTTAATTACATGTGTTTTTAAACAGACATACAAAATGCCTAGCTTTGCTATTGCACTCTGCATAAATAATCAACGAAACTGCAAGGGTAATAATATATCTTTTTACTCCTTCCTTAAGGATCCAGAAATGTTCCGTACATGGGAGCTCAAATATAAAAGGAAAGACACAATTAATACAAATTTTGCTCGAATATGCTCCATTAATTTTGCCGATAGTGACTTTGATATTTGTGGTGCTAAATTTAAAGTTAACCAAAATGACAAGAACTTAAAACAAATTGAATTTTGCCAATGTTATTACAATAGTTCCAACACGTA
The DNA here is from genome assembly GCA_901482245.1 of Timema douglasi. NCBI lineage: Eukaryota > Metazoa > Arthropoda > Insecta > Phasmatodea > Timematidae > Timema > Timema douglasi. Next base: position 344,557 of record CABEEJ010000229.1, on the reverse strand, counting down.
AGTAATTTTAAACATATTTTAATAATTTTTTGAGTGTAATTTATTCAGTTTTTCTCATTTATTGATGTGGATTTTAAATATGTATAAATATGTTTAATGTTCTCAAACGTGATATTATAATTATTTAGAAAGAACTTAATTTGTCTTCCATAAATCTTTGTGAATGTTAAGCCATATTCTACGTGTCATTTTCAGTAATTCACTGAAGATTAATACAAAACGAACATCAGAACACTTATTTCATTAGACTAAAATGTTATTTCACGCTTTAATTAAAAGTTAAAAACTTATACTTTTATTAATTGTTAGTTATTATCATTATTGAAATGTGAAAACAAAATAAACCGTGTGAAAATGTACAAGAATTAATAAATTTGTTTTTATTTAAATGTAAATGGTATTTAAGTGGCGAGACGAACAAACTGACCCATTTTTGGACTGTTACAAACAATTTGTATGTCTATGGAATATAAGTAATGATTTGTATAAAATAAAACAACACATGGCCCCATTTTAGTAAATTAAACAGTATGTAGTCAACATGATCATTCTGATAAATGACATATGTGAACAAATTCCTTTAGTTTACTTTCATTAAAAATGACTTGAAATTATTCATTGAAAGACACACGTGAGAACACGGCTTTAAGCGCTGGCTAGTGTTCTGAGCGATGTCACACGCTCATTCAATCAGATGTCTTTCTCCAAGTGGCACTACCTTCTATTCTCTTTACATTAGATGGGAGGGTAACATTTGGACAGATCTGAAAGAGATAGGGTGTAATGAGATAGACTGGATAGAATTAGCTCAAGATAGGGATAGGTGGCATACTTTTGTGCGTGCAGTAATGAACTTTCAAGTTCCTAATACTGTAGAGTAGGCCTAAGTATGGTTATATAATATATACTTATCTTATTTCACAACATATTTAGTATAGGTGGATTAGGTAATTCTAACATATCCTTGCTCTATTGCATGCAATATTTTTATCGCCAACCCTGAAAACGAAGATCTAATATTTACCATATTATCTAATTGCAGGCACATTTTTTTAAATTGAGTTTTCTCTTTTTAAATAATTGAAAACCTCTATACTTGAGGTATAATTTCATATAATTTAAATTTACATAGGCCTAGATTTGGTTTGATCAAGTATTTTTGGTGGTTAGTTAAAATCCTTCATTAAAAACCAAACATTTAGTAGACTGCCAATGACAGGAATATCAAGGTTTGATTCCTGGTCGGGTATACTGAGGGTAATTTTCCCTAATTAATGGTATTCCACTCTCCCTCCATGTAATTGTAGTTTCCTATTTCCTACCAAGTTCAATATGTTGCATACTATGTGTTGAGCAAAGTAAATATTCTTTTCAGGTGTTAACTTGGCACAATCTGATGGCTACATTTTGTACAGTAAATTTGGGTGCCTGTACTGGGCTTACATTTGAAGTGGATTCAGGGGCGGAGTTAATCTATACCCCTGCAGCCTAGTAGTAAACATAAATTTATGAACACACCACTTTAAAAAATATATAATCCTTTACATAGTTTTTCATACATTTATTTCTAAATTAATAAATTCACTTTTTGTTTCATACTTAACCTTCATTAAAACTATCAGAAATACCTGGCAACACTTTCTTTGCTTCAAATAGACAGAAAAAAAATCTTTATTCTAGTTTTCTTGACCCAGTATTTAATAGATTTTAAAAGAGCAAATCAAAAATTTCAAATTCCAGCTTTGCATGTGTATACATAGGGGCTACAAATTTTAAAATTCCAACCCTTTTTATGCAGTAGATATTGCACAACGCTCATGACAGGCACAGAAAGTAACTCTTCTTTTAATTAATATAGATACTTTTAAATAGTAAGTTAAATCACATACATTAATTTGTCAAGTTCTGTTGGTGGTATGTGTTATATGTGTTATTTACAATCCTTAGAATGCTGGCACCTCAGTTACTCAGTGCTGCGAGGCGCACCCTCCCTATCATCAAACGTAACATTGGAATTTGTGCACCTGCGCTGCAAAAAGCTAGCGACCCTATCCAACAACTATTCATTGACAAAGTCAAAGAATATAGACAGAAGAGCAGGTGAGTGAAAGTTGTAAATTTGTGTTTCAGGTTTAAAACAAAAATATATTGATCAAATTGGGGAATATTCTTTAGAATAGGGATGTTATTTTGGTAAATAGGTGCAATTTTGCTCCAGTTAAATAAACGGTGTGGAATAAAGCACAGACTTTTTCACTTCTTTACCAAAAAATGGGAACATTTACTTAAAACTGGTTAGATATGTGAAACGAAATAATATACATTGTTGCTGAAACATAATGAAAAAGTGCATCACATTCTACCAGAGTATAAAGATGTAATATACACTGTTACAGAAACATTAAGAAACATCTTGGTCCGCCAAAAAGTATAACAATCAACTCCCATATTTCCCAGACTGCCATTAAAAATATTTTTTATTATAGCTTGAAAATGGTTGGTTTTTAAAATATATTTTAAATAGAAGATTTTTACTTCTATTAGTCCTACAACTTGTAATGATAAGTTATTTTGTAGCCTTTCTCAAATAATGGTGTGAATATTATAAAAATTAGAAATTTCTACCCATATAAAGTACCCTCAAAGACAATTCAATGGTAAAATCAGATGCGTCATTTTATTTGTAATGCTAAACAGTGCCTAAATGTGGATTTTAATTAAAATTGTTAGGAGCTGAGCTCAAGGAAATTTATATTTTCTTGTTTCACCCTTAATTTTAGGTTTGAATATCAAGTTCCAAAAACTCCTTTGGGGGAACTTTAAATGAAAACCATGCATACCAAGTTTTAACTTTCTTTAAAATGGTTTTGGCTCTAGTCTAAAATACAGATATACAGACGGCATCACTATAACTACTTTTTCAGATTCATTGGGTTGTTAAATTACACCCATCAAAATCTAAAATTTAATTTTTTTTGACCATCACAATACTTCTTATTTACAAAGCGTTGCAATAAAATATACTTTCAAAGCAAAATCTTACTCTTTATCTTTGTATAGAACATGAATGCTTCGAGAGCAGCTAGATCTGTACTTCTTCGCCTAACCTACTAGTGATCATTATTTATGTTAAGTTACAAATTAATTTTTTTCTGATAAGAGTTAAATATGTTTTTAACGTGTTTAAAGGTAACTAGAACTGTTAGTACTTAATCAGTATTTAATTTATTCAGTAGAATTTCGATATGAATATCTTTTCATACTAAAAATTGAAAAAAAAAAGTCCCAAAACTCAATTGAAATGTTAATAACCCCATCTATTAAGGGCAGAAAGTATATTTTTATTGGACTGTTAGCAAGGGATTCAATCCTAGCCGTAGCAATACAAATTGTTTTTTCATCTTCATCCAGGTAAATGAGGGTTGAGATTCTTGTTTCCTTTTATTAAACTATTACAATTCTAGTGTTAAAGATACCATCATTAAAGCATAGTAGATAGCAGTCATACTTTGATGGATTACAGTATGGCCTTATCTTATAAGATGCACCAGTGGAATATTGCAGGATACACAAAGGTTACTTACAGGGTTGGAGGACATGAACCCACTTGACTCTGTAATAGAAACATTAGTTAAGGAAGCAACAACAGTCTTGACTTTGGATCGCGCAGTTGATGTTTGATTCCTGACAATGCACTCTTTTGTGGAGATTTTCTGTCGTGATAGCCTCAACAGTGTATTTTTATTCTTCAGCTCTTTAGGTGGTAAACTGGTGGATACGAACCCCGAGATTGAGAAGGAGTTGGCCTCCGAGTTGGACAAGTTGGCCAAACAGTATGGAGGAGGGGAGGGCGTCGACATGACACAGTTTCCCAATTTCAAGTTCACAGGTCAGGATCATTAAGATAAGATTTTGGTAGGAAGAACCTTTAAGAAATTACTTTTATTTGTAAGCAATGTTGATGACATTATCACTATATAATTGGTGATATTTTATAGGTAAGATATAACAAAAGTACCAGCTGCTGATCTAATGAATTGACATAGTATTATGTGAAAGTAGATTATTAACTTTTCTAGATTAGGTTCTTATGAAAATTGTACTGTACCTCCCTGCTTTCTTTCTATGCATCTTACAGATGTTATATTATTATATTGTTATTTCTTTCTTAAACTGTTATGCTGCGTATTAGCAACACATAGTTGTGCGTCCAAGAATACCCTAAACACATAGTCAACAGTCAAATAAACAGCTCTGTCCAATCAAGAGCCTATCAAGAAACAACCTTCCAATGACATACCGCTCACCACCCACTATTTTAAACTACTGAACAGACTTGATTTGTCCTGAACACAGGCTACAATATCCTAACCTCACAAACTCTTCTCAACTGTGCTTCAAGAATCACATTAAAATGCCCCCCTAATCTCTGCAACATTCTGGCTCACCTTATATTGGCCGACCCAGCCACAAACTGAAATGCAACACATTCAAAATTCATCACCCTTCCACCTCATTCAAGAGCAGATTTACACAAATAAAATACCCCATCAAAAGCCACTATGACTACTGCACAGAAAATCTTATACACTAGTTAAAATGCAACTACTGCATCGCTGAATACTTTGGTCTCTCTCTCACTACAGGAACACTTACAATGAATGAATGACCGACCACTGTTTTGATACCAACTACGACTACCCTGACAAACCAATAGCACTTCCATAATGCAAATTTTCACTCATGCTAGAGTACTAGAGTAATACGAGCCCTCCCCAATAGTTGCAATGTTCCCAACTTTGTAGATGTGAACTTGCTCACCAATATATAACCAAATCCAGCTAGCCCCCTGGTCTAAGCCCTACATAACCATCTCTCCTTTTCTTCCAAGCAGGCCTACTATAATGCTAGCCACTAATTTCTTTATAAACAATGATAATTGATAATTTAATAACTCAATTAAAATATTAAACACAACATCCTATCCATATACCAAGAGTCAAGACACAATTTTGAACAGTTAACTACAGAATTAATAATTTAAAAAAAAACAGGCAACAACTGTATCTAATTAACCATGACCTACCTCTAACTAAGCTGTCATAGTCCATCTGGTGTTTACTCTCTTCTGCTGATGTACCCTGAAAATTTCATAACTTTGTGTTCTGTTGTGTTTTTAATTGTGAACTTTGAGGCCTACAGTTTACTGGTAAGTGTGTAGGCCTTGCCCTTCTGTCCTCCTTTCAATGTTTAACTTAATATAGCTGTTTGATGCAATTTTTTCTTGATAAAAACAAAATAGATAATTAAACATTTGCATAACAATCTTGTGTACTTCTCAGTCACTAGAAATTTACACTCGCTGTTTACACCAACGATGTCATGCTACTCCATCACTAGTTCCCGACAAACACACTGCTTCTCCCATATGCTGACCATGTATACATAGGGGTCACAGTCTCAAAGTCACTGAACAAGGATAACTTTCCCAAGCTAACTTAATCAAAATGAAAATTGATTAAAATAAGGAAAGATAAATTAATCAAGTAAATATTGAGCTAAGAAATCCCACCTAAGAAAAAAAAAAATTGGAAGAATAATTCCTCAACTATGACATCTCCTGATTTGTATAGAAAAAGTCATGCACATATTGAAACACAAAGTGTTCTTTTGGTAAATGTAAACACTTTGTGTTTCAATGTGTGTATGACTTTTTCTACTCAAGAAGACAGAAAAAGGAAGATGACACATTTGTGTATTAGATTCTTCCCACATTTCCATTATTGTTTAGCCATTGAACCTCATTGTTAAACACAAAATAACATGCACAGGTTAAATCTGCAGCGTTACTGAGTTTTCTTTCTAAACAATTCTAAAATAAATATACAATAACACAACAGTTCAGTGTTATTGACTGTTTAAGCTGGTGGCTCTTATATTGAATAATCTTTAATTATTATTATTATAATTATTAGCACCGCATCTCACTACCCGTTCGGGTTGTACGCACTTACTCTAATGTGTAATGGTAGGGGGATTGTTACTTTAAATATTGATGCTTATTATATTCTCAAATTGATAACATAAAATTATCCTAACTATATTATTTTAGCTTTTATAGTTAAATTGTTTTTAAGTCATGTGTGAAGTAACTTTGTCTCTATGAATTGAATGCTAAATAAACTTTTCTTTTGTTCTTTCAGAACCTCAATTGGATCCAATCAACCAGTAGAACTACTATTAGTTCTGTATCTACAATTTAGAAAACCAATATTTTATTAATGTACAAATACTTTAATTCACAACTAATAAATATATAATTACTGCAAATGTCATTAAACTTAAACAACAAATGATTAAAATATCCCCTATGGTAATATTGGTGAGTAGATGCAGTATTGACCAAACTTCATCAAACTAGGAACTATTAAATTTGTTAGTTCACATTTTAAATGCCATTATGTGTTCCAAAAATGCAAACTAGATCGGTGCCTACCAGAAAATTGTAGGCCAAGAGCTTGTCCTCTTTCTTTAACCATTTTATTAAATCCACCCTTTAGACATATTTCTTTCTTTTGTGTCTACTATTAATTCGAGTTGTTCTGTCATCTAAGAAAGTGGGCTAAATTTATTTTCTATTTATGGTCCAAACAATAACTTTTTTTAAGAGATTGGATGATCGGATCCTCAAATCCTAGGGTGTTCAAGATTCGTAAAAAAGGTCACAAAGATTCGTATTCAATTATGAAGGCCATGAATTGAAATCATACTTTTAGACAATTCATAACAATAATTATGTAGGCATATGTAGTTGGTTTAATAACAAAATCATCAAAAAAACCCAGCTGTATTAATATAATTTATTAATTCAAAAAAGTTATTTGTGTTTTAACTCCTTTAAACCTTTTATTTTAAGGAAACCTTACTAAATATTACTGCTCCATTCCTAATGGGTGGAATGCATGAATAAAGTAGAATCAAAGAATGAGAGCAACCACTATAAGAAACTAGGTCATTCTAATTGGATAGGAAAAAGCCATTATGAAAGGATAGTGAGTTTGGGCCTTGCTAAACGTCTTTCTTCATTCAAATTTCGTCTTCTGATCACAGATTAGCTTCCTTCCTTATATATGACATTGCTTTTACAGCAGAACTGCTGCCAATATAATTGAAAAGTCCTGTTCTAAATTATTTTTACAAGGCTACTAAACAACTAAGAAAATCATCCCCTTCAAATGCACTGTGTTGAAGGGATTTTCTCAAAATGTGACCAGTTTATACAAATTAGTTTCTACTTTCTTGCAGGTGAGACATTGCAACCCTTTGCCTAATTACACTTATGTCAGTTGATTTGTCTATCATTAGGGTAGGGAGTGAAGTTTTCATTGCAATCGTGACTAGAGTTAAGTTAAATTCACTATTTTTACAAATCTGAATCTTGGAAAAAATTATGAACATAATAGGAAATATAAGATAAAATAGTAACTAAATATTAACATACTTATAGTTCATTCATTATAACAATCATACATTAAGTGGTTACTGGTTTGGGGCCTGTTTGTTAAGTTCATCCTATAATTGGTACTGAACCACCAATAAGCAGTATTAGCAATCACCGTTCTTGTATTTCAACATTGGGAAGGGGGATATGGAATTTAAAAAAAATTAAGCCATAAAAGTGTATTTTTAAGGTCATCCTGAGCTTATGAAAATAATAAAGTTAGAAATCTCTCGCCCTCAACACTCATAAAATTATACATATTCTTAATTTGCAACTGTAAAGATCACTACTACTACACTGCTATAATAATTATGATTTGTGAACACAATTATTACAGCCCAACAAAAAATGCACGCTGCGTAACACTCGACTAGTCACAGAAACTGGCCGTCTAGGCTGCATTATAGAACAGCCCTTTGAAGAGTCAAAATCACACGACCCTCTGCTTACCCCACCCCAGAACTCCCAATGACCACCGCGAGCGCATGCACCAGATAGCCAGCTGGACTGCTCGAGGCCACAGCCTGATACGGAGAAATATTATTGCATTACTACTTTCTACCACATCGCTAGGCAGGCACGCAGAATAAGGCTGTAGTGTGTAGTATTCATAAGTGATTAAGAGGAATGTTTCTTTTAATGTCTAGGCAGCTAGCAGCTGCCATGATGATTATAATGTTAGTCACGATAGTTCAGACAATTCAGAGAGGACTGTAGCCTTATACGAGCCGCCACCGAGTATTAGAGCTTTAAAACAAATACCATATGAACAATTGAAAGTTTTTTTAAAAGTATGAGTCTTGAATCACTAATATCCTTAAGAATTTGAGGGCCTATCTCTACTTATGACAGTTTCCTGAATAGATGAACAGAGGGATTGAACAATAATCTTGACCTGTTTTTGTACAAGAACAATGAAATTTCTTGTTAATTTCACGTCTGAAAACATTTTTCAAACTAATTTTGGTAAAATTAACCCTTCATTTTACTAGTAGGTTATTTTCACAAACAAATATTTTGAACAATGTAACTCCACATCAATCACATTACTAGTTTGCTTGGTTACAAAATTTGTCATTGAAGAACTTTGAGATACTTTATTCCTCCTTTATTAATGGGGAGGTCCAATAGATAAATCATCTTATAATAATGGAAAATGGTAAAAATTAAATTCACACTTATTAGTTTATTTTTCTTTATTTTCACCAATTTCCATTATTATAAGATTAAACCACCTTTAGCCATGTCACAATCATTGTTTACCATGCACTTGGCTGTGTAATTATTTCCTCTTCCATTCAGGTTTGTACTTCTGCACATACATCAACCTTTTTGGTGAATGTTTTTTGTTCATCTTGTATAATTAGTAACAATAAATAAAGCAGAAACATAAATATCCACAAAGTGTTAAATTAAAGCTTAGTACAGTAGAACTCCAACTATCCAAACTAATTGGGGATCGGACAGATCTGGGAATGCAGAGATCCGGATAATTGGATGTAGCGCAGGAATAATTAAGAAAAAACAATGTCTGATAGAGTAAAAACCCAATATATATTGATAGAAACTAAGAAAACATAAGTAATGTACTATTAAAATGACATTAAAGTATGTAGATACAGTGAAAACAAAAAAATTAAAATACAGTTTTAATCGCATACAAATGTATTTTAGTAATTCTGTACAATGTAGTACGTATATAAAGTCTGTTCACTGTAGGAATTGATTTCTTAAAGGTCTTTTTCCTTACCATAAATCTATTATATAGTAGGATATTGGTAGGAAAAAAAGACCTTTCAGAGAGTAATTCCTACCGTGAATGGAGTATACCTATACTCTATTTTACTTGGAACATCTCGAATAGAATACATTGCTTTGAAGAAGTTAGTCGTTTCCGTGCCGCAAGATCCCGCAGGCACTCGACAGCAAGCAGTTGTACACCTCCACATTCGGCTTGCCCTTCCATCCACTTTAAGGCGTTTTCAAAACATGTAAAAGCTTCTCCATGTGTAGGAACTGTTTCATCTCCTGTCCCTTCACCAGTTTTATCATCGTCCTCTTCATCTCCTTGCTGTTCATCCACAACGTTCTCTAAAGATATCGTCCGTCATTATCTGGAATCCTTGATCATTTGAGTCACACAGAAGTCACTCCTCCACATCAACATCACATTCAGATCATCCAGAGATTCCCTTCGCATTGTTCACAATTTCATCCATGCTCAGTTCATTAGCCTTTTCTTTTTGTTTCTCCTATTCAAGTTGTTCTTTTGTTGACGTGCCGTTTATTTTGTTCCAAGCTCATTTTAAACTGATTCCAAGCTTCTGCAATCATGTAACAGCAGTCTTTCATATTTATTTTCTTGTATGAACCCAGAACACTTTCTTCACCTTTCACGGCCAAGAGTAGCTTACGGAGCAGTTGCCTTCGATAGTGTCGTTTGGTACACTCATTTACACCCTGGCCCATGGGCTGCAGCAGACTTGTGACGTTTGGTTGCAAGAACATACACTTAAAGTCTCTGCCAACCCTGGCTTGCCTTAAAGTCAGTCACACCACAAAGTTTTTCACATAAAATCGGCCCTGAGATTGGTTGCCCAATTGAACGTTGTTGCAGGAACCTCTTGTAAACAGCGGTCTCAAGTTCGTAGTTTTTTTGTTGCCTTTTTCATCACTTTCCTTGAAGAGGTCCTGTCCTCACTTTCTAATGCACTCACAAAGTTTAAAATCTTCACACTGTTAGTTTTAACGTCAGAAATTGTAAAAGTTCCTACACCAAATCGCTCAGCCAGTTGTTTATCAGACTTACCTTTTTTCAACCGATTTATAATTTCAACTTTATCACTCAATGAAAGAATACGTTTACATTTTGGACTCATTTTGAATCCAAGTAAAAACACACACTGAGTATGAGAAAGTACGATGCATAAACACAGTGTAATACAGTAGCGCGAACTGAATCTGAGAAGAAAAACCGACCACCAAAGGTTCATACCCCTGCGGTAGCACCCGTTGCAGCACATGTGGAATCCACCTACCAGCTACATCCTTCAACAACAAGGTAACCAAATTGGAATACAAAATCCTTGGTTATTACAATTGCAAAACCAATAACTTGATATATCAACTACAGTGCAAATCATGTGATGCAGAATATATAGGCCTCAATACAGGTTCTCTCAGACAACAAATGAACAATCATAGTTTTGACACAAACCACAAAGATCCAGACAAGCCTGTACCCATCCATGCTGGTACCCACAACCAGGACTTTCAAACCTGCTACACCACCAAAATATTAAGAGCATTTCCCAAACAGTGCAACAGTTCTAAACTTAGACAGTGGGAACTGGTCCACCAATGGATTACCAAATCAAGATTACCACGAGGCCTCAACAGAAGATATTTTATTTCTATAAAATTATTTTTCAAATTAACATTATTTTTAAAAAATATCATTTTTTATTATTATTTTATTATCTATTATTATCATCATCATGATGTTTTCTATAAATATTAACCATAGCCAAGAAATTTATCTTTACTCCCAGGAACAGTTGGCACAATGTGTTTCTAGCAGTTTCTTTTAAAATTCAAAATGGAGTAATCCATTGTTTGTGTTATTTGTACTCTCTTCTTCGTGTTTGATAAAGGCAACAATGCCGAAATATTATTCTTTTTGTGTTAAAAAGTGTGTGTGAATACTTCTACTGTAGAAGACAAAAGAAAGGAAGAAGATTTCACCTTTGTGCAATGGATTCTTCCCACATTTTTCCTCTTTCCCTAGGTGGGCTTTCTTTATCAAATTTATTCTTAGTAGTTTATTTTTCCTTTTTCTTTAGTTTTATCAATTTCCTTTATTATAACATTATCTAGCCATTGGGCCAACTCATTTTTGAACGATTTATTAACTTTTGTATTTTCACCCAAATCGATTCGGATAATTGGAGTTTTACTGTAATTTCAAACTCTTATTTTAATATCATTGCATTCAATTATTTACCAGAGGAGTACTGATTCAGCAAAACAGATTAATCTCGATTACATATTATTTATTTACAGTTAATACAAATTGAAATATATATGTTCTAGATTATTATTATTATTATTATTATTATTATAACAGCTAATGCAATCCATAAAGGTTTTTATTTCAAAATCATGTGTTTAGTTTCAACTAATATGCATGATCAATAGTTAACATTTTAATTTTATAATTTTCTATGTTATTAAGTGTGAATATTTAAAAAGGAAAACTGATTAATAATCATGATAATCTGTGATTAATATTCATTGCCAATACACTAATAATCACCCGATTACGCTTCATCTGTACACCCCAATTTTTTATGATTAATAATTTATTTAGCACTGCATCTTACTACCTTTTGTGGTTAAACACTTATATACTAATAAAGATAGTGGTTGTAGGGATTAGGAAGGTTATATTTAGAGGAAGTGTACCTGAATGTGTGTGGAAGGAGAGTGGAAAACCATTTTGGAAATAAATATCTCAGTACATTTGAGAGATATTCGAACCTCGATCTTCCCATCATCAGCAGTCTAGTCTACTGCCCAGAGTAGCACCTTAGATCATGTGCCACCGAAGAGGGTGAATACTAATATCGAAATAACCGATAGTCAAACTATGATTAGACCAAACATGGCTGCCTATAAGAATACAGTGAAATCTCTTAATAGTGAACCCCTTTCAGGATAAAAAAAAATATTCTGTTACTAAGAATGGAATAGAGCACTTGGCTAAATCATGGTTTAAATTAGGAGGGATAGCCAGAACACTTACCTAAGTGATACTGGAGTCTACTCTCCTGACCTGATGAAGCTGTCTGTGACAGCGAAAGCTTGTCCTTAAAAATGTGTTTTTTTAGTGTTATATCTAAATAATTTCTACTCCAGTATCACCTAGTTAAGTGTGCTGGCTATCCCTCTGTTACTAAGAAGTGTTTATTATTTGGATTTAAAATAAAAAAAATTCTAGTCATAGTGCTTGAACACAGTTAAATTTATATGAACCTATATATATATATATATATATATATATTGTGGATATTAACTACAACAATCTATTTACTGCATTGTATGCAGTATAATTATTACAATTAGTGAATAAATACTATACGTAGATTAATTTACAGATCACACAACAGAATATGCAAATAAAATGAAAAAGCCTGATCATCTAGGAAACAGGGTTGTGAAGTTGATGCGCTAAGCTTTTGACTCCTCTATATTTCTACTGTCGGACTTGGACACCTTCAGAAATGGCTTATGTATATTAATAAGTAATAACAAATTTATTGAATTAAAATCCTTCAATACAGATGACTTCATGGGAAGCTTCTTTGGCATTATAAATTTACAATTGAACAAATATGTAAATCAAAATTACAAATTTTGGTCCTAAAGAATTAAAAAGAATATTAAATTAAAATAATAAATTTACCATATTATGTTATTGTATAATAAGTTTTTATTTTGAAGTCGGAGCTGGTAGATATTTATCGACTCTGACTCCACCTAAAATTGCTTCAGACAAAGACTCCACAGCCCTTCTGTGAAAATATTCAAATATCCATTAATCTGTTTTATACCTTTAAAATACATAAAAACTGCGGTCCTGATTTATGTCATTAGGCACTAATAGTATTTTATATAAAAATACCTTAGAAAATGAAGTATAGAAAGGTATATTTAATATCAAATTTTAAAGTGGGATGAAAGAGATTGCTAAATAAGGGGATTATTTTTGCTGTTTTTATAGCATTTTTTCCTTCTGAAAAATAAATTTAATACTTCCCCAGTAGAAAGAGTTTAATTTTCTTCACATAGTAATCTCAACCGTTAAAAAGTTTCTAGGCAAATGTTTACAAATATTTAAGAACTGTAGATATTACTATATATAGAAAATTAAAATCTGTTCCTACAGTATCAATATTTTATTTATTTCGATAAACAAAATTGTTTGCTGTGAAACACTGACCTTTTTCGCACCCCCTTCCATCTATCCTTAAGGAATGTGTCACATGTGTTCAAAACGTGGCATTTGAAATGTAAAAGAATTTTGAGTTTTTGGCAAGAGTGAAGATAGATAAGACTGGACAAGTACCAATTCCAAGCTAGTGTATTTTGAGTTTTTGGCAAGTGCCGATAGATAAGACTGGACAAGTCCCAATTGCAGGCTAGTGTATTTTGAGTTTTTGGCAAGAGTGAAGGTAGATAAGACTGGACACGTCCCAATTCCAAGCTAGTGAATTTTGAACAACTTAATATTGTAAAGTTCTAATTCATAATAACGCTAATTAGAGCTTGAATCTTGAAATACATATATATGGGCACAGCTTTGTAATCAAGATGAGCTAACGCACAGCCTGCTTGGTAACACTTGCAACACATATCATTTCTAGAATAGAAATGGCAGAGTAGACCAAATTCTTAGACATTAAAATATACCCAAATCAAATTGTGTACCCATTTTCATTTTTAAAAAAACTCTCTATTTGTGTTTATAAAATATTTTTGTTTTGTTTGCAAAAAAATATTATAGCTGGTAAGATAATAATTATAAAATTAGTGGACCAAGTTAAAAGTTTATTTCACACAAAATTCTTGAAATTTGTCTTTAAAGAGTAAGCTGGGTTTCCTCACTTACGTTAAAAAGAACTCTCTAAAAATACCCAAAATTAAAATTAAAGACTTAGTAAAAGAATATTGGATAATATTAGTCAAGAGTGAGTGAAATATGGAAAGTAACCCATGACATACCCATTAGCTTACGATGTTTGTTTGAATATTGTTACATTATTATTTTTTCTATGTCATAGGTTACTTTCCATATTTCATTCAATCTAATTGTTATATTATCCAATATTCTTTACTAAATCTTTAATTTTAAATTTACCGTTCCATGAATATGGTACGCAAAATCGAGTCGGATAACTAAGGTTCCAGTAATCTCCATCATACACTGGAACACTGAAAGGAGTAACGAGAACAAAAATCTCAGATAAGACTTAGTTTTTTTTTAAAAGATAGAGTTAAAATAATTTAAGAAAGTAATTTGGATACTGCAACTCTTACAATCCAAGCAATCACCAACTTTTCAATAGAACTGTTTTATCTTGTTGTTTTAATATGATTTATTTTTACTTTTGTTAAAAACAGGTATGTCAATTGATTGTGTATTATGTCATGTTTACTAGTTAGACCATTTTGACTCATACTATATTAAATATAGTCAAGGTAAATATTTTTAAATGTCAAAGTGTGTTAAAGGAAAAACAGACAAAATTGAGTACAAACAACTTGTAAAAGTGTTAATCATAATGATATTTATCCACAATATTCAATCCGCTAATTAAATTTATTTGAAATCATACCTTTGTAAATTATTAACGACAATATCTAAGTCTGGCTTATATTATAAACTAGTCAACATATTTTAATTCACAACTATTTTCCAGAAAACAAAAACATTTATTCACGTTGGATGGTGATATAGAAAACAGAGCATTCTGTTCATGTTCAAAATTTTAGGCGCCACATTTGGAACAAAATACAATTATGTTTCCTTGACAATCGAAAAACTGGGGTTCAAGTCTATGGCCCACTCCACGATTTCCAATAAAAGGGGCATCTTGAAGTACTGAGCAATCTTGTAGAAGGTGCGCAGGTGGATCTCAAGGTCACTTCTTGACACCAGACACTGGAATTCGCCAGCGCAGCTGCAGTACTCCGACATGTTCTCAAGCTTGATCTAAATGAATAAACAGAACTCTCAGAAGTGAAATAAGAGACAGGGCATAAAGCACAGGAAAAGGTTGAACTTTTTGATTTTTAAACACAAAGGTTCCAAATCATAACATAACAGCAATACAATTAGACAGTTGTGTTGCCGCCTTGTTGAGCACCCCATGAAATAGTGAAGTGTTGAGAGATAATCTTACTTATGGATGATGTCAATAAAGAAAGGTAGGCCAAAGTCTGTCCCTACCTCTGATGTAGCATAATATAGCAATGGGTTGACCAGAGCTCTCCTTTTCAGATACTTTTTTTTTTTAGATTATTTACAAATCTTGAATACTATAGGAATCGAGGATTTGAGTGTCGCATTTCTAATTTTTGAGTAGGAGTGTTTGACTTATACTTTTTCAATTCTTCAGCAAATTGAATAAATGAAATATTCAAGAAATTGAATTAAAGTTTGAATATTTTTTGTTAATGATTTTATGGCATAAATAAAATATATATCTCGCATATTTATATAACTTAATATTTTGTTTTATTGCAAAATTGTTTGGATTTTTTTGTCTTAAACTGATAAACCAAGCTATTTTCACAATATGCGATTCAATTACTTCAGATTTATTTAATATGAACTATAATTTAGAAAATAAATAACAGCATAAAGAATAGTGATAAATCAGCATAAATGTTTATTTTAGCTGTAATTATTTTTACTCATGAAGTTTGTAATAATTTTCAAAGTGAACATAAAGTTTCCGAAAATTTGCAAACCCCAACACTTACGTTTACAAGTGATGGGTAAGAACCAATACTGACACACATTTTTAGTTCTATAAATATTTATTTGATATTTTCAACACAACTGAAAAAAAAATCTTTATGTTCGCTCATCTAGATAAAATAAACCATTTGCAATTTATTTCCCCAATTTATTCCTTGAATAATAAAACACATATTAAAACTGGCAGGACTGGTCTAATAGATCACACACCTGGCTGACCCAAAACACAGCTGCAATTTCATCCAGATGATTTTTTTTTCAATTTTCAATAATTCCCTCATAATTTTTAATTTTATATCGCAGATAGCTCAAGTGGGCAATAAGACATGTAGAACTAATAGAACATTACAAAACTTTTACCACAAGTATCAGCTAATATGTTTTAATATTGAGTAGGTTATAAGACATCTCATTTAAAAAAATATGCACTTCATGGAGTTTTGAAAATGCAAAAACTTGATTGTAAACTACTCTGATGTAAAAGTTCCCAAGCTATGAAAAATATATGACTGTCATGAGTTGCGCAAATAAAGGAAGTGGCCGTTGTGAATCATCCAAAATCTACACAAAGGCACCAACACCAAGTGAAGGAAACGCTGTGTGTTACCTGCAAGCACTTCTTACACTGCAGGTCTTGGAGCGTGTATGCCATGGCCTTCCTCTGCACAGTATCAAGGAGAAGGTACTCTATCTCGGAGTTGTCATAGCTTGTGTGGCACAGAGGGCATTGCCACACAGGGCTGGAAACAAGTTTAGTATTTAATTATGTAGTCAACATAATTTTAAAATATAAAATTGTTACATACAGGTTTATGTATAACTACAAATGGTTTCTTTAAATTTTTGAAAAAGAAAAGTATAGTCATGTTTTACATTATATAGTGAATTAAGAATTATTGTGATGAAAATGTTTTTAAGATTTGGTCTATAAAATAAAATTTGATCTCTATAATATACAAGCTGTGGCAAGTTTATGTAAAGCTTTTCACTTAAATATCTGACACAAAATTTAAAAAAAGATGATTACTTAAAAAATGCACCGGCAATGGCTTGAGATATTATAATGGGGAAATAATACACTTCAAGTAGACAGGATGTAGCCTTGGTTTCATGAGTTTTGTGGCCAATCTGGCACCCCTGTATGTGATATTTTAATGATATGAAATTAAGATGAACCAAACTAAGCATTTTACTGCATGAAGAATAGAAAACCTCCCTGTGAAACTTATAGGGATGATTTAATGGTAGGTTTTTAATCATGAATATTTTTTAAGCGAATAGTGAAGATTTGGTATCAAATATGAATAATTTCAAATTTAAATTTATATTAATAAAATGAAGAATTTGTTTATTTATCATGATTTTTGCACGATTTCTACCAATTACAGAAGGCTGTTTAAAAATGAGGTGGCCCAATGGCTAGATAATTTTATAATAAAGGAAATTGATAAAACTAAAGAAAAAGTAAAAATAAACTATTAAGAGTAAATTTGATGAAGAAAGCCCACCTAGGGAAAGAGGAAAAATGTGGGAAGAGTCCAATGCACAAAGGTGACATCTTCTTCCTTTCTTTTGTCTTCTATAGTAGAAGTAGTTACACACACATTTTAACACAAATAAAATAATATTTCGGCATTGTTGCCTTTATCAAACACAAAGAAGAAGAAAGTACATATAACACAAACAATGGATTACTCCATTTTTCATTTTTAAAAAGAAACTGTTAGAAACACATTGTACCAACTGTTTTTGGGAGCAAAGATAAATTCCTTGATTAAGGTTAATATTTATAGAAAATTTATGATGCTGCTGCTGATAATAATAATAGATAAGAAAATAATGATAATAAAAATGAAAAAAAATGACTTACCACATTTTTCCTCTTTCCCTAGGTGGGCTTTCTTCATCAAATTTACTCTTAATAGTTTATTTTTACTTTTTCTTTAGTTTTATCAATTTCCTTTATTATAAAATACAGAAGGCTGACATTTTGAAATTAGTATACCCTGTGCACAAATATGTGCACCTTGAAGCTGCAATTTGAAATTTTTGACGAGTTTTTACTTTAAATTTTTTTAAACTCGGCAGAAGAAATAAAATGAAGAGATTTTTTTTCTGTTTGTTTGAAGCAAAGAAAAGTGGTGACTGGGTACTTCTGACCGTAGTTAATAAAATATTAATACAACCCGGAACCCACCAGCACAAAAAACAAATATCTATATTAAAGAATAAAGACACAAGTTTGACCACAACTACAGAGTTTAATTCAACCTTTAGCCACAGTTGTCAATGTTATACTCTCTTTTGCCAAAAAAGGTGCTTGATGGGCCTCAAAAATTACTGGATTACTCTTTACTGTGTTAAATTGTGACTGGACCATTATATTTTTCTAGCAATGTTTCAATGTTTGTTAAATCAAACAAACTGTTTATGAAATAAGGTGAATAGTAGCTGAACAAACTTACCAATCATTCTCGATAGCCCTATGGTTGTCCTTGCAAAGGTCAATATCTCGGCAATGATTACACGCCTTGCAGATCACCTCTGGAAGTACAAAGGAGATGCATGGATCCCTCCACTCTGCCAACTCGCTGAATTCCCCAATGTTGATCAGACGTAGCATGTTACGTCGGATGTGCATCACTTCATCATTCACACTCGAGTCTAGCGAAAGAACCTGTAATAATGAAAATATATTTGTTTCATAACCAAAAGAGATGTCCCACGACATCTTCCACTTCCCTTCCTTAGATTGTCTCAGTCTCAAATTATTGCTGGTGTCATCATGTACCGGCTGCTATGTGCAATTGTTAACTATAATTATAAGGTGCAAATAGCATTAACAACAAAGATTTATCTGGTAGCATGTACAAGTAGTAAAAGGTAACATTATAATATTAATTCAGCTAAGTACTCTATTGGCCTGAATATAATGTGATGTTTTTTCCTAAAAATGTCCTGAAAGCTGTACTCATATTATATGAGCACTGAGCAGCCTAATATTTACCACTGGAGAAAAAAAAATGTAGCATGCTGAAACTGTACTGGCCAGCCTGCACAGGTCAAATAATAAACTCAAGGTCAAAACGAAAAGAAAGAGGATTTCCACCCTTCATTGCCCCTGAACTGACAATTAAGTAGGTCAGTGTTAGCTGGTTGCAGATAATGTTCTGTGTTAATGATATTAAAAACTAACCCATGACTGATCAACAAGTGATCGTGCTTGAGAAGAAGTCTTCCTCAGTGTCTCTCAAGTAAACAAATGAACGAGAAACTTTAAAAAAAAACTTTGAGGTTTATTCATTTTGATGTATATCTTTATAATGAAAACCTCTTTTCGCTTTATGAGATAATTGCATTATATTTGAAAGAAGGTATAGGATAGGTGGATAGAAACATCTACAAGGTTGACTAACACAATATGGCTTTTACAATGAAAAGATGAACACAGTTCATATTTTACATTGCTGCCATTGGACAAAGAGGTAATGGTTGCCTCTTGGAGAAAATTGATCGTCACTGCCCAATATCCTAACCTACATTTTAATGTATAACGCCTTAAAAAATGTACTGTCACATGTGTGAGGCCATACTATATTCGGGCCAATATGGTAATTTTACTAACAGATACTTTTGAAATACATAATGGGTTGAAAAAAGAAGATGCACTCTCCCCATTACTTTTTAATCTAGCTTTAAAGTATGCTATTAGGGCAGTGTGTAATAGTAGGAAAGAATTAAAATGAACGAGTTAATTAAACTGGTGGCACACCTTACAAACAGCTTTTACAAACTCAAGTGCTGCATTCTGATGATCAGGACTTGTGTGTGGCATCAGGGGAAATTCACCCCCCTTGTCTTGGGTGAGAAATCTTGCTTGCTTTTGTGCTTTCTCTTGAATATTTTGAGTAATACTGTAAACAAACAATATAAAAACATGTAGGGTATGTAAAGTTCACTTTTTCAATTCGAAGTGAACCCAAATCACATTCAAAGCAAATAAAAGTTTTAACATTTTTGGTAGTTGTTTTATGCTAGACAAATATTGTATTGTTTTTATTCAAATAATTTAATATACTCATTTAGGAAACATTTTTTACACTTATTGTTTATTACTTTATATATGTCCATTTGTATATTAATTTGGAGTTTACATAACAGCTCAGAATGTCAATAATTTATCAGGGATGAATATTTTAGCCGTCAGGATTTTAAATGGCACAGCTTGAATATAAAAAGCAATAAAATATAGTATGTAAGAAGTAAAGTTGGTTTGACTACTATTTTAAGAATCTTGATATTAATTTTAGCTACAAATCTCAAATTTTAATCAAAATTTTGGAAAAAATGTAGAACATAAAAGGAAATATAAATATAATATTATAGTATAAAACAGGCACAAAAAGTTAAAATTATTTGTTTTAGCCCATTCATTATAACACCAATAAATCAAGTTAAGTGTAAGCTTGTATGGGGACTGGTTATGTTTGTCCTAAAATTATGTGGTGGTCTGAACCACCAATACGGTGTATAAAAGCTACAAAATAATTCTTTTTTGAGTTTTGAGTCCGACATTTTCTTGAATCCTTGAATATAAAATATCCTTAAGGATTCAAGGTCTTTGAGATTTCATGGCAGGAATAGACTGGTGAGTTATAAGCATCCTGGGACTACTGATATGATGGCCCTCAACATACATTCATAATAAAATTGAAGCTATGTTTCAGTGTGAGATAAGGTATTTATAATTTAATTATTAGTAAATTTAATCCTGGAGCAATTTCAGCCCATTATTGATCTTTATGTTGCTTTAAGTCCACTTTTATCTCCAGTTCCTACGTTCTACTGACATGAAGAAAAATGTTTCTAAATTGATAGACAATAATAGAGGAAGAGTCTATTTTTGATATATTTAAGTTTATAAAATGATCTTCTGTCCACTAGCAGTGTATATTACAAAGCTAGTAGCTGTCAGTATTCACTAAACACATGCTTTTATGTCAGGCTTATAAACAACATAATAAAACAGATTGATTTGACTTTCACTACCATCAGCTATATTTACGATAGTATTAAACACCAAATCATCCTGTTTTTTGCACATGTGCGTGCGCACACACACACACACACACAAATTATGTATTCAGGGCATCCCCAGATTTACTCACTGGAACTTTTGATTACAATTCAATAAAAACAATCATTTTGAATTGAAGAGATAGTTTTATTTTAGTTTAAAGTAATTTAGTCGGCTCACATTAAACAGGCCCACCAGAATATCTGGGATTGGGAGGAGAAATGAGCAAAAAACTACCAAATTTCACAAAATTACCCTAGATGTGTTTTGTTTGCCTTTACTAGTTATATCTCATCATTAGGTTTTTCCAGCCTGTGGGCCAGTCAGTTTAGTAAAATGCCTCCATCTTCCTCTATCCTTCCACCATTCTTCTCTTTTAAGCGCTTATATGCTTCTCCTCTCACTTTCTCACTTTCTGTTATTTGCTCTTCCCATCTTTTCCTTGATTTCCCTTGCAGTCATTTTCCTACATACTTCATCTCCATCACTCTCTTTGGTGTTCTTTGCCTTTACACTTCATTACATGACCATACAATCTTATTCTTGCTTCCTCTACTATCTCATGTGCTCCCTGTACTCCCACTCTTTCCCAGATAACTTCATTCTTAATCCTGTTTCTCTTCGTAACAGCTAACATGCTTCATACAAAAATAACAAAATCTTATAACTAACAAAATGTTTATTATCTTCAAAAACAAAGAAAAAGAACAGATTAATCGAATAGATGGTCCACACCTTACATAGTATTGAGAGAGACTGCAGCAATCAAACTTACAAATATTAATGTCAATATTCAATTATTTTGTGAGAGTTGCAAAATAATCAAAGCTATCCTAAAAGTAGTTACACTGAGGTAATAATTACAAAAAATCCATAAAACTCACCGGTACAGTTTCTGTGCCATCTCTCCTTTGATGAGCTCCTTGGCAAACTCTGCAGTTGAGGCATGCGCACCTATACCCAGCGGGCGTGCAGGTGTCTGGCTCTGACTACCTACCCTTCTCACTCGAGCCGGTGTTACCTGGATGCCCGTCTCTTGCAG
This sequence comes from Timema douglasi, assembly GCA_901482245.1. NCBI lineage: Eukaryota > Metazoa > Arthropoda > Insecta > Phasmatodea > Timematidae > Timema > Timema douglasi. The sequence continues at coordinate 322,392 of CABEEJ010000229.1, read as the reverse complement.
GTGCAGGTAGACAGCGCTAATGTAGCCGGCTATCACTGCCTTGAAGTTATCCCTGCACCCCCCAACATTGGGGAGATATTCCACCAAGTTCCAGTTCATCACAATGGTCGGCTGTGCAACATATTAATTTTATATGCTATTTAATTTTGTATAAGAAGAAAGATATATGAAAGAGTTATATGAAAAAATACAAGGAAAAACACAAGATTATTTATTATTAAATTCTCCAAATTTTTAGGGCCTAAGCTCTCCTTGCCGAATATTTTATTTTACACTGTCAAACTAGGCTAAGAATTGTTAGGCAAGGGGACAGTATTTGGTTTATGATCCTGGTGTAAAAAACCCAAGCTATTTTTAAAGAGCTTGTTTAAGTATTCCTCTCCCGTTTTTTAGATCCTCTAGAAAAGAAATGGAGACGAGATGGATTCTGATTGGTTGAAGTTTCCTTAAGGGTTGTGGTGTGACAAAAATTGCTTCCACAACTCAAATAAAAAGGGGTACTGTAAGCTTAACATTCAGAAGATATGGAGGTGCAATAGTTAGTGCCAATATTTTTATCAATGCAAAGGAAATTTGGACAATACCGTATTTATGTTTCATGTTTATAATTTCCTCCAGTTTATCAGACAAGTCATTGCTTGAAGATTTATAGAACTTCATTATAAGATGTTTCTATTCACTACACTCTATAGGCCTTACATTATTTTACACTTATTACTTAAAGTATCTATAGTTTAAGCTATCAGTATAATAATGTTTAAATGATTCATAATAACATAATAGTGAATAGTGTTTATAATTATATTGTAGCTTTTAGTAGTCCAAGTTGTTATCACAGTTAAGAGCATTATCTACCAAATTTCAGATTAATCACTTTATTTTTAAGCACTTGACTTTGTGAATTGGTATTTTCCATTTAGTTCCTCATAAGTTTAATTTAATTTTTATTTGTCTCTTACTTAATCGTGGCTCTAATGTTAACTTGTCTGGGGTTAAGAAACAATTAAGGGAAATTTTTCGCTCAAATACCAGCCAACCAGCATTGAATATCTTGGCTTCTTGGAGAAAGACATGAGGGGTTGAGCATCCAGACATGCTTTCTTCGCCAACACTACTCGCAGACTCAAGTTGCTAGACGAACATGTATGTGTCTGGCTAGTGTTTTGTTTTGTTTAAATAGTGGGTTTAATTAATAAAATTAGAGATGAGCCACTCGAATCTTCGAATCCTCGAATCCACCGAATCCTGGCAATTATTCAAGATTCGAGGATTCGGTGTTTTACTGGATTCGATGATCGAATCTTTCACCTCATAAACAAAGCATAATATCTTGAATTCAAAAATTACTTAGTTAGGCTTACTTGAAAAACCCTACTTAATCCGTAATATTTATTTTGTCGGAGAAAAGAGATAATCATTAAAATATATTCTTTAAAAAATAAAAATAATCATTAGGTGTGGAAAATCTTACGTACCTAGTACCCTACCCTCCTTCCTGTATGGGAAACTTGGACTCGACCGTTTCGGCACATGCCCACTTCTAAAACTTTCACCCCACGAACAATCTTGTAAATATTTAATGACCACATTAAAACTAGAGCTGGGCCGATGCCAATTATTAATCCAATCATCGGCCAATTATCGCATAACCGGCGATTCCGATTATCGGGGTTTGAATCACCGATTATTTATGCCGATTATTCAAAATGTGTGGGTATATTTTAAGTCCTAAAAATATTAAAAACTTTTTTTTTATCCCTTTTCCCTCGTTTGTAATCTTTCAATAATTAGCTTTATCTTAGCGACTTACGTTTGCAATAAACAGCACATCCAACATTCTAACAAAATATATCAAAATAAATATATTTAACATAGGCCTTTTTCTAGTTTATGCACGTTATTAGAAATAAAAATACTAACAAGTAACAAATTTACTAACCATCATATAAAATGTTAGCAGATCGGCATTGTTTTGTATCGATTTGTTAAAAATAGTTATAAAATGAAATATCAGACGCAAGAATAACGTGCCTGCGCACTACGTTTTGTTTTACATGGAAAGAGATTTTATTTTATTTTTTTAATGCTTTTTATTCAAAATGTATGGGTATATTTTAAAATCATAAGTCATAAACATTAAATATCAATTTTAAAACTAAAAGATAAATTTAATAATCCATCCCCACTTATATAAACACAACTTTTATTTTGAGTTTACAATACACAGGGTAACCAACGCTCCAAAACAAAATAACAAAGGAGAATATGTATTTTAACAGTAGGTCTTATTCCAATTTATGCAGATGCACATTATTAGAAATAAAAACGCTCACAGGTAACAAATCTAATAATCATAAAATAAGATATTAGCAGATTGGTGTTGTTTTATTTCGATTTGTTAAAGATGCCCAAAAAATGAAACATCGGACGTACGCACATGCGCACATTTTGTTTAAATGGAAACCATTTTTCTTTTAATGCAAG